>JAMKCH010085294.1:0-52224 GCA_023653785.1 Ophioderma brevispina
TAGATAACCAGCATTTATTTTTCACTGAATTAAAAACTCTGAAGTGTTTTCTTGATATTCCTTTTGCCTGGTAGTAAATGACCTAATCAGTTAATGTTTCGAGCTTATTACGAAGGGAAGATTTTCAATTGCAATTTTCTCGAAACACATATTTTGTGAGATCAGTATGTGATGAAGCCGACGCACTGCTTTAGCTTGCTTTGTGGAGAGTAAAGATTATTTGTCATTTTTGTTCTCCGTATTCCTCCTTTTTTTTTTTTCAGATACAAATAGGTGATAAATTGATGCTGGGTTCATTTGTATGGACCAGTTGCAACGCCAGTGCCCCATTGGTATTAAACTCTCTGACTATCGCTCCAGACCCAATCCAACTTAAAGGAGATGTGACAGTTGCATTTAATGGAACGGTCAATGTGAAGGTTGATAAAGGTCTAAATGCTAAGCTTATAATCAAGAAAAAGGTGAGCCTTAGAAGGTTTGTTCTAATGTTTTTCTTCATTTTTCTTATTTTTTGAAAATTCCCTCATTAGTAGATGGGGAAATGTAATGGATGTTTTGGTTTATTTTTTTTCATATACAATTTTGACACCAATGTTTTTCCAATACAGAATTTCATGGAGAATCTGAAAATCATGGGTGTCATTTTTTAAAATGTGTTCTTGGGTGTTTTATAAGGGGAAAAATTTGTACAGGGGTAAACAATAAAAGTGTGTAAATTGTTTTAAAATTTATACCAGTCTGTTCGGCTGCTCATAAGGTTTCTAAAAAGGTATAGTTTGCCATATTTACGACCTATTGTTTTAGTACAATAGGCTCAAGAAAGTTCAAGGTCATTATATATAGAATGGTCCGATTTTGTTGAAACTGGTTTTAAATCATTCATTGGATCATACTAAATAAGAAAATGTATATAGATTCTGTGTTTCACCTTTCAGAGACTTTTAGAGATATAACTAGTGGTCTCCCATAGACCCTGTGGACCACGGCCATATTTGCCCTCTTAATTCTTATCAAAACGTCATTGACAACGCGACCTTTATATTTTCGGCTTCTGTACAGTAAGACAAACAATTTGGCACCATTTTTAGAAAAAAACGATGAATCTGAAATTTTACCCCCAGTGTGACCTTGAACCTGTTTTACCTTGTAACTTATGTACTATAACACTCAGGTAGGACAAACTATACCTTTCTGTAATCCTTGAAAGGTACTGAACATGATGGTATACTTTAAAACACATTCTGCCCCCTTTTATATTTTGCCCCCTGTATAAACCAGTGTAAACCTTGCCCCTCCCCCCTAGAATTCATTTTAAAAAAATGACACCCATGATTTTTGGAATCCTCATACAATTTTGGTTTAGGAAAACCTTGGTTGCAATATTTTATATGAAATTTTCACAAAAATACAGTTCCACATGTACTACATTTTTGTACTGAAGAATTTTCACTAGCACAGATGGAAGGTATTAAGCTTAAAAACTTGAGGGATAAAACAAAATACCTAGAATCTCATGTTGGCTTTTAAATAAAGTGTCTTAATACTGAGAAAAGAAAAATAATTTTAGGTTAAAAACACCAGGTATTTAAATGAAACACTCAATCTGCAAAATCTTAAGTGCTCGAATCATCTACATTTGAATTCCTTTCATATGACACCCTCACTTTTAACAGGGAGTTATTTCCTTCTGGGAAAATTATGAAAAAGGTGGGCACGTCAGATTTCTAGAATACTCAACCAAAGGGAAAAGTACTAAATTGTTGTTGTGACCACACCTTTTCTTTGTTTTGATGACACACAGAAAAATTAAAAAATTGTGTGTGAATGTTTTGTGTTTTTTTTATGGTGATGAGCAACAATCTTATAACTCACCAATTACTTGAGAAAAAAATAAAGTAAAATGTGTAGTTTTGCCACAAAAGTGCCCCATTTGGCTCATTTTCTATTCTGCCAAATCAGTCCCTGTACAAAGACTTATGGAATTGAAGTGAAGTATCTCGAAAACAAATTTTGGAAAAAAAAAGGCATGACGTTTCTTTCACCTATACCAACATTTCATGACAATTTCAACAGATCTGGCCACGACACTAGCCGATGACCCAACTCAGATTTAGATTAAAGGCACTATCAGGTTTTTTTTTTTTTTTAAAAATATTTGAAAATTTACAGGAATAGCTTAAAGTGAATGGGAATAAGTCTGTAGAAGTCAATAAGTTACTTTTTTGCAACTGAAAAATGACGAGAAATAAGGAAGAAAACAAGCAATGTTCAAAGATATGAACTCCATTCCACTACGTGTTGTAGTAAGTGTCGTTCGGACAAGTAATGGATAAAATTTGGGATCTTTCATTTAGGAGGTTGCTTTCAGTATTAGCACTCGTAGGGGTGTTAGGATAGCTATACTTGTACAGCCATGCAAAAATTGATTTTGATAATTTTTTCGATTTTCTGATTTTGCAAATCACTGATATTGCCTCTACTGGATAGGATGTTTTCCAAACTTTTTTTTCCCTTCTCAGATGCTGGAAGTGAAATTGAAATTTACCTGTGACGACATGTTGGTTTGCATGCACCATACAAGGATGTGTGTGGCATGATTACCACACTACCCACCGATCAATTCCACCCCCGATGTCAAACATACACGAACCTGTTTCATGTCCAGTTGATAAGGTAAGTTGTCTTGAGAATGTAATCCACATTGTGATTTCTTGGATGGGATTTGATATCCACAAATGTAAGGGTACAAACACACCACCAAGCTCTGTAGACGCCTGGAATGGTCTGGGCCCACAATGGACAATAAAGTTTGTTGTTTTTCACAACTTGATCCCTGTACTGAAGTCCGGTGTGAAAGTAAAAGAAATGTACACAGTGTTTCCTCATCGTATTCCACTCTCAAACAATTATTGTACTTTCGGTCATAAATGCCCCCGGGGTGGGAATTTTCAAAAAGGGTGATTTATTATGTCATTGTTAAGTTATATTTCCCTTGTAAACCATTAAGCCAGCACATTGGAGATTAACTTTGGTGCTCCCGCACAAAAAAGGATCAATGTTTGAAACTAGCTCTAAAACATTAACAATGGCTGATCCACAAAAATAGCAACATGGTCTATTGATACACTAAAAAAAGAGGGTATTCGCAGGGTCGTCCCCAGCGCCAGAGGGGGGTGTGACACCCCCCATTTACAAATTTCTGTCGGCAAAATGTCCACTGTCCGCCATTCATGGCGGGCAAAAGCGACATTTTTGTTTGAGGGCTAATTTCGGGCCCTCTCCCCTATTTTGGCATACAAAGTAAGTCTATAAGAGACTGCTGGGTGATAGATCAAATGTTCATCAATACTTTATTTCCCATTACTACACAGTATGAAACAAAACAGTTATATGGAGCTTGAGAAAAAGGTCTATAGGGCCCAAAACACTCACCCCCCTTGGAATACATTAACACGCAAGAAACAGGCATAACTATCAAGAAACGCACGAACGTGTTACACTTGTAAACACAGTTCTGTAACTAAAATTCATAGTCATACTCTTGGTTCACTGTGTGTCTGGCGACTCTTTGCATGCCTTGTTAGTAAGGTATATACTAAGAAACAGGGAACCATTTTTTGGACATCAGGTCAGAATTAGATATACACCACATGTGCTTATGTGTAGGCCGGGATGTTTATGTTTGGCTAGAATGACCCTGACACTCTGCAATTCTTTCAATAGCATGCCTAGTAATTTATTACTAGGTATAGGAGTGCAATAAAATGATTTGTCACAAATAGAGTATGTTACCTCTTAAATTAGAAAGTTTCTGTGTATGACAACTAAAAAATTATTTTTTTCCTATGCATGCCATTCATTATTTTATGAACTACTTGTGTATGTGTACATTTGTGTGTGTTTGCATGTGTGCATGGGTGTGTGTGAATGGGGAATAAAGTTAATGTAAACAATGTGAGTACATAAAAATTAAAAATGTTTCAAAATGTGGGTATGACAGCAAAACACTTAAATGTACAGGTGGGGGGGGGGGAGTTCTCACATTAGGAGGAAGTAGTGGTGATGTTACACTATAAGTCCCTCAGTTTCAGGCTCTTTTCAGGTCAGTGACCCCCATTTTAGGAACCATTTCCAGAGGACCCTCCTTTTGAAGTCCAAAAGACACAGTCTACCAAATTTTCTTCAAAACCCCTTAAAAAAGTAGCATGGGCATTGAGGGAGATCGCCAGCTTATTTTCTTAAATTTTCTTTGACAACCTATTTTTGTTTCGGCGACCCCAGTTTTTGGGCCTCAAATCAGTCCCCCCCCCCCCCGGTACAGTTTATTATAGTCGATTGCGTTGATACGTTTGTACCCCTGGAGTTTTGGACCTATTCAATTCAGTCGGAGAGGGAAATTGAAAGAAATTTCAAATGCACGTGCCACACCGGATTATTTTGGAGGCACCACTCCGGTCAGATAACCCACTCACCTGCCACTAATACAATTTCATTCATGTATGGAAACGCACAATAGGGTATTTCAGGCACCTGACATTCCTCACAATACATGATACAGAAGTCCCGCGCGCCCCATTGAATTTTTCACCTCCGCAAAATGGTACGGGGTCACATATTAGATGAATCGAGGATAAAGAAAGACAGAAAGCCAAATTGAAAAAAAAGACCAAAAGTTAAAGGAGATGTCCTGACTGACAACATTGTAAGTACTTGGTTTGACGGCTCAGGAATAAACTTGGTTGACAGGTGGAAAGTTTTCCTTTATTAAATGGTTGATTGGTGGTGAGTTGGTGGGTGACAGGAAGGGGAATGTCTATTTAAATGCGATTTAAACTTTATAACATAGATCAGGGTGTAATAACTCTGACCATTCTGACCATTCTGACCATCAGGTCAACAGAGGATGTAGTTGTACTTCTACAATTTCTGGGAAATTGAAAAATGGGGAAGATGTCAAAATGGAAGAAAATTTTCTTCAAAGTTGTTAATAAAGTGAGAAAACAGCAGTTAATGAGGTACTGTACTGAAGGGGGGGGCAGGGGGGTGCAAGCCACCCAAAAACAGAATCCTGGCCCCCCCTTCAGCCCCCCAAATGAACTGACGTTTTGTACAGTGTCTATTGGAGAAGCGACCCAATTTGCCCCCTAAAAAAAGCTTGGCAACCCCTCAGCCCCCCCATTGCAAAGGTCTGGTTACGCCCATGCCCTAATCCTCAATGTATCTATATTTTATGTTTAATCCCTGATATACCACGTACCTACGCAATAAATTGTGCAAAAATTAGGTTTTTAACCTAATTAGTTAGTCTTGTAGCGTTTTGCTGCCCCTGGTTGATGCCTTCCTGAAATCAGTGGTGACAAGGACAAAGTCAGTATTCCATGTGTGATGGAGTGAGGTTGATGGTGGGGGTAGTCAGGTAATTGAAGAATACAGGATCCAATGGGTTAGGTGATGGTTGGTGGAGCAGTGGTGATGGAATAGTGGCGTATAGCAGGGGATTCAAGTTTGTTGCCAGTAGAAGTAGGCCACATGCATTTAATTGGAGCATTTTACTGTATTTTGGTGTTGTTTTTCTTTTATTTACTGAGGAGATTTGCATGTTAAGACAAAAACAGATGATAGAATGATTCAATTTTATAAGATATCAAGTGATCCAAAAATCAATATTTTTTGTTTTATAAACATAATTAATTGGACAATCAAGTATGATTGCAACTGTCTTGACCTTGCCATTTAGCCAATGAGCAATTTCTGGGAAGCCCTTTTTCGATTTTTTTTTAAAATAAAAATAAAAAGTGCCATTTTACATTTGGGTTTTTGGACTACTACTGGGAACCAAAACTTGATTTTTTGTTTGGCCTTAACTATGAACAAATTTCAACTGGCTATAGCCTATATCCCAAACACCTTTTCGGAAAAGAATACATACCTGACGATCACCGCAAAAAAGGTGGTAGCGTATTTTTCTTGTTCGATCTAGGGCAATTTCCCCAAAACAAACGGGTCCGCACCGGATTTTTGAAAAGTGGAAAAAAAGCAGTTAAGGGACGTTACGGGTATGGGAATTGCACTTAATGTTTGTGTCACTCATGCACAATCAAGCCAACACCTATTGGGTAAGCCACAGGCATCCTTGATGCTCCGTTGTTGTTGGTTGGTTGTAGAGCAAGAAGGACTTAACGGCATCGGCTGCCGGAAGAGCGGTATGTCGATATCAGATGAAAGGCCGTATTTTTCTCATGTCGTCCTGAAATTCAGCTTTCAAAATCCCTTTCTTTCTCAAGATATTAAAAAAAAAATACCGTTTTAAATGGTTAACCATCTATATTAGCCTGTAGTGAATAGGGCGGCTTTGTACTATGCGTTATCGCATCTAGCATCAAAACCGAAGCGTGTTTACCACTGTACTTGATGGTCATCGTGTTACAAGTGTCAGGGTCTCATATTAAGTAGAGAACACGATAGACCAAAATCGGAACAAGCACCTTGGCTTCATAGGAATATTAGGTGGGTCCCAAGGAAAACCCCACCCCCCACCCCTTGGGCACTAACGGAAGTTGAAAAAATCAAGATATTTTACTATTAAAAAATAAAGTAAGTAAAATCTTGCGATTATTAGCTTAAAATATATCTTGGGAGGCGGACTCAGAGATTTCCGAATTTTTTTTTGGAGGGGCGCCCTCAATTTTCAAATAAATTGTGTTTTTGCATGGACATATGCTGTCTATATACTAATGGGTCAAAACCATTAAACCGGCGCAAGTGGAACAAAAACCGTGTCGCATGAATTAATTTCACGTTTTCACTTAAAATTCATACCTTTAAATCGAAATTTCTTTTCTTAAATGAAATATTAAATAAAAAGTAAAAAGACTTGACATTTGGATTCTAAAGTACTTGTATATTTCAAACTAAGAAAGTGTATTACAGAGTTCTAGTCAAAACCCACCATGTCGCAAATAAAATAGTTTCATTTCAGTAATTGTCGTCCAAGATGCAAATTAATTTGAAAGCCATTTATATCAATGAATATTATAGTCCATAATGTATTGGAAATAGGCCACAACATTGAAAGATTGATTAACTTTGGCCTCATAAAATAATGAGTTATTATGTCGCACACATAAGTGAAACCTACGTTAACACGTACAGTATAATGATGATCAGCGTTGTTACAGATGAGAAAAATTAGCTAATTTACTTAAATATATATTTCTTGTTGTCGTCATACGACAGGTGAGGTATTATTGCCATCAGGTATGTGTACTAAAAATCGGCAAGGCGTAAGATTTAAGTTTGACAGCCCCAAAAAACACGGTATGGTTAAGAAATGAAAAACATAAGTTACTTCCCAAAACAACTAATGAAAGGTCGGAGTAGCTTTTAAACTTATCATTTCTAAGCAGCTATTACCCCTAAAGTACCTTCATTAGAATCATTCATTTTTGCATTTCTAACTTATTAATTGGATGCTGTGGACCTAAAATGAAACATATAAGATAGAAATACGTTATTACTTATTTCAAAACAGTTGCTAAATCAAAAATTTCGAGTCCGACTACCCTCTGCTGTCGCCGGATCGAAAAACTATGAAGCGTCATAATGCGTCGAAGCTCAGTGACAACGTGAGAGCGCGATAATGACGGATTTTAGGTGAACTGTTCGAAATCAGCTGAAAGAGATCCACGATTTTGCCTTTAAGGCAAATTATTCTGTGTAACTGCTAAATCAAGTAAAAATTTATTTCTCAGGATGTAATGGTACTCTTTGGATACGGTAGCTCGGTTCAAAACGACAAACAAGTCACTTGATAATATTTACATTGCAATATAGACATAATATAGGTTACAATTGGAAGGTACGTGTCATGATCATGTCACGTAAGTTTCGTTTTTAACTCAGATTGGTGATGTGTTTTCAGGATATTAAGTATGTTTTTATTAAACAATCGGCAATAATGAAGTTTCAAAGGGATAATTATACAATGGTTTTCGCCCGTGTCAAATTCATATATAGAAAAGACCTATAGGCATGCCCCTTTTAAACATGTGTAACGTAGGTGTCACAAATAAAACTAGCGAATCATGCGATTATACTCGTGTACTATGAAAGTGTTTTATATAATGTTTATTATTTTGAATATATAAACGTATAATTTACGTAATGAGGAGTGAGTTGTTATTCTATTATTTCGGAATTAATTGTACATTAGAGTTAAAAGTTAACGTAAGTGCAATAGATAATGAAATTTTACTAACAACTGTAACCCATGCTGTCTTATTATCTATTCGTTTAAATGCCCTAAAAGCAAATATGATTTGTGGGTCACATACAAGGAGAATCCTATGAAAGATAGAGGCATTCGAAACGTCTATCACAGAGGTCTTTTAGCATAAGAAAGACCAGGCTGGCAGTTATGATAAAGACAAACTGAGCCATATGTACGAGAATTGCATAATCTCAATTAATCTTGAGAATCGACTAATTCATTACGGTTGTATGTTCCAGTGTACCATTTCAAAAGTGATGGCAACGTTTCTGGTTTGACATAGATTGTTGAAACAGGCCTATGCATACGTATGTGTAAGGTTTAATTAGTTCTAATGAGGAAACTTGAGAGAGACCTAAGTTCTAATGCTAAACTGTTGCGTTGGAAGTGTTGAATAGTGTTATCAAGGTGTGTGTAAACAATAACGATCGGGACAGATAGCTTAGGTATAAAAAGATGTTTGTTTGCGAACCAACCGACCTTAAAAACCTTTTTGAACGTTTGATTTTTTTTATTTCTTTAAAAAATAGATAAAAGAAAAAGCCGCGACCACTTGTTCCACAAATTCAACAATTCATTGTATTTTTTCTTGAGAAACATGGACAGCATGGAAAAACAGAAATTAAATCATAAACGTGTTAAGTTAAAGTGAGTGTTCAGCCTTTCAATAGATAGGCTTATGCCATCAAGTAGAAGATTTTCTGTAAAGGGCAGCCACAACATATTAAAAACTAGTCTTTTGTATCTGGTTCAATTCTGTGAAAATCACAGGTATGTAAGTATTGCAAATTTTTGTGCTTTCTATGAAACAATTTTTTAACATTTAGAGTTCAAATTGGTTTTTTGGGTATTTTTTGTATTTTTGCCTGATTTCCAAGGTGACAATTAGTAGGCATTTTTTAATGCAGCATCACTTGTCCAAGCTTCTATGTTGTATAATGCTAGCCTGCTAGATGCATTTGCAGCCTAATGTTTTACCTGGGTTGGTCGGTGCTGCCAATACATGTTTGGCTTGTAGCTTGGGTCCTGGACTTGTAGCAGGACACATCCCATGTCTGTTGGTATTCAAGCTCAGTACCTCTGGTCAAACAGCATGAAATGTAGCAATATGCTTGTACCAGTAGTTTTACAATGGTAATGGAACATTCTGTAATTACAAAAATGAGTTTATATTCTTCAAAATGGAAACGTGTTTAATTTCCATAATAAGCCCAGTGCATGAACCCAATCAATAGAATTTCTGCTAATTTATTCTGGTCAGTCAGAGAGTATATCTCTACTTCCTAAAAATCCAATCATTTCTTTCTCAATTAAAATAAATGTCTGGAATTTATTGGATCCACAAAACACCACCCCCTTTACCTGTGGTGTGTGTCCATGTCTGTATCCCAGTCTGTGACGGTCTCTCTGGCTGTGCATGTGTGAGGTGTGGCCTATGTGTGTGTGTTGTAAAACAGATGTCAAAAAATAAGAATTAAACAATTGAACAAATCTGTTTGCTCAGAGCAAGACCAAGACACCCATTTGTATGTACATGTACGTGTCTTATATGTGTGTGTGTGTGTGTGTTTGGTGGTGTATGTATGATGTAGATAGATGCGTGTGTGTGTGCATGCATGCGTACATATGGATTATTGGAGGATGGATGGGTGGAGGGTGGGTGGGTGTCCAAAGTAAAGAATGCCGTAATACTTATCTTGTTATTACGGCATTTCCTTTGACATTAAATGTTATCATTAACTATTAGTGGACTTCTGAAAAGTGATCCTTGTGCTCACTCTTTAGCTTTTTGTTAACAGATAAACCTATATGTATAGCAAGATTGATTGCTTAGGTTAATAGTGTTTAAGACAGAGATAATTTATTGTAGTGTTAAAAACGATACATGTTTGTCTTATGTCGTTGTCATTTCGGTTAAAGTGTTTTAATTTGTTTCTCTCCGCCCAAACTTGAGCCAAATTCAACCAAATTAGGCAGAAGAGAACCCTTGGTACAAGCTCGGTTTCATATAGGGTTGTTCACAGATTGGGCAAATTAAGGGGCAATCTTGAAAATTTGGAATTTTTTTTCATTCGCAGTAAAATTGCTATAATCACCAATCTGGTCAGAAGATCACTGGCCGAAAACCTATATGGGGGTATTAAAGATTGGATTCAAAAGGTCACATGGCATTGACAACCCAAATTCAGTTGGAGAATCACTCACACTGCTGACTCGTGACCCATATGGGGTGTAACAGATTGGGGTCAAAGCTCGTGTGTTATGCTGATTAAAGGGGCATTTTGTCAGTAGGGTAAGATATTAATTGTTTCTCCTCTGCCTAAACAATTTGAGCCATTGCAGCCGAGCTAGTCAGAGAGCCACTGACTAATGGGGTGTCGTCAGAGAATGACACCCAGTGACCCCTATGACCTTTTAACGCAATCATACAAGTGTTGTGAACACATTGCGGACCACAAGGAGGGAAAGACTTATGGTCGAGAACCACCTTTTCTTAATACCAACATGTGGGTACCAAGTCAATTTGTTTATCATCGTATTTTTCAGTGTAAGTAAAATAAGGGTATCACAAAAATATTGTCCTCTTTGAATACATCACTTGATAGGCTTCTGCATCCATTGATGCATTCTGGTTTAGATTTTGAAAAAAAAAAGCGCTCTGCTGAATTTTAGGATTTTAACTTATTTATCGAACTCTCAAACAAAAAAAAGACCGGAACGGACCCTGCTTTTTTCTTACGTTACGGCAAACAAACATTAATGCTTTACCTTTGCAAGGTATTGAAATAAGTGGTGTTGGTCTTACATGAAACATACGTCTGGTATTTCAATGTTCCAATGGTTCCTTTCAAAGCAAACTTTGTTAGTAGCTGTTAATTGATATGAAAACGTTCGCCAACTTTATGCGTTTTGATATATGGAGACGATTCAGCAAACGGGTGTTTTAGTCTATTGTTTCCATTGAAAAGATTGGTCGGTTCGATCCTGCAAGTAATTAATAAACATGTATAATCAAGAAAGAAAAGTTGACAGTTTGGGGAGGGAAAATATGCAATTATGTAAGCACTACCTGCCCAATTGATTCAAGAAAGACGGCTTCATTGTATGTATTCTGTTTTTATAGCGTTTTTTTTAAGTAAAAGTGATTTCTGGACCTATAAGCGTTAGTTTGATAAAAATCAATGAAACTTACGTTACCCTTTATCCACACCATTCTAAACACAAATCCCATATTGAAATGCGAAATAATCTGGCATATCATGACAGAATTAAAAAACATTGATGATTAGGGTGGTAGTATTTTTAATTAGGATAACATTCATTACATTTGTAATTGCCATTGAGAAAAAAATTATAATTTTAACGGATATTTTATTTTCGAAGTATTCAAAGACGTCAGAAAATTATATTCGTAGATGATACCTTAACCATTAAAGGAGAATCTTACAATTTCATTTGAATGATCATGTATTAGACAGAAACATTAATATGATTAACTCCTCGGATTCACCATGTAGAGCAGTTGCATTGATTGTGTAACTCCGTGTATGATAACATACGTTTGCATAAAATGTCCTTCCTGTACATTCATAGTAAATTGATCATTCAATGTAATGACTAGCAATGTGATAGCAAGCAACAAATGACCATCATTTGAAAGCAACAATTTCCTTTAAAAAAAAAAAAAACTATTCATAAAAATACAGAAACAAAAAAAGAGTCATTGTGTTATAATTTGATCGAAATGATTCAACTTAGGAGTTAAAGTGGCCCAAAAATAAGTTTCAGGATCGCCATGGAATAGATTACTACCTAGAAATCAAAAAACTACATAAAAAGTCAGTCGTAATTAATATAAAACACATTGAGGTATTACAGTGTACATTTGTGAGTGAAATCTCAATTTATTGTTAAATCACATGATAACGTAAGTTACTAAATGAAAATACAAGACTAAGTTTGAAGGTGTTGTGAGGAGTAAAAATTCGCCGATTACATGTGATATTTTCAAAAAGAAAATTGAGGCGGTACTGTCTTTCATTTAGGAATATAAAAAGTTGTTTTGTTGATTTTATTTGTTTTCAAGTTGGTCATTCAAACTTGCGCCGATTTAATGGTTATGACCAATACTGTGTGTGAAATAGCCTAGCTCAAACGAAGTCCTTCATATAGAAAAAATCATATATTTGTTTAAAAATTCCGGATCGGAAAATTTTGTTATATACACACGTATCCGATGGGCATGTTATTCACATAAATGTTTAACTGCATCAAAACAAAACTTCCGATTCATCTCAAACTTTGGATTGAGCATTCTAGGTGACTATCTTTAGTTCTAGGTGACATTTTAATAATATATAAAAAAAGAGATTAGAAATCTCTGGTCAGACTTTAATAATACTTAAATGAATAACCCTTTTGTGATAGCATTAAGTTTTGATTTTGTCATGACCGTTTTCTTAACTGGTGTACAGGCCCGTCGCCATGGGGGTGTGGGGGGGTGGAACACCCCCCAGCGATCCCCGAAACCCCCCAAAGAAGAAGAAAAGGGAAGGAGAGAGAGAAGGAAAGAGAAAGAGAAAAGAAAGAAGAAAGAGAAGAGAAAAGAAAGAGGAGAAAGAGAAGGAGGAAAGGGGGAAATGAGAACAAAATGAGAACGACATCAGGAACAGCATCATGAGATTTTGACTCCAGACTTACATAAATCCAAATATCAAATATATTTGGCTTCCCCTCAGCCAATTAGTTTTGTCCAAGCCTAACCAACGGTAATCATGAATTGTTAATGTGCCATGGGCCATTCCCCAGGTTGGTCTACCAGTATAAGGGGAATTTTAGTCGGGGGGGAGCGTAAGTCTGGTCAAGAAAAAAATGGTAGGGATCGACCCTAGCCCCCAGCACCATAAACTTATAGGTCTATTTGAAATTACTTACTATACTTAACCCTTCAAAAATACCCTTCTTATGCCCAAATCCAAGAGCTTCCGGGGGCTCAGCCCCCTGGACTCCGGCAGGGGGCTCTGCTCATGGCACCGCTCCCATTAAAGGCATGGTGCTAGCTATAATGTGTATTAGTTCCCCTTCAGCGGTACAAGCTTATACTGCCCGGCTCAGTGAGCAAATTTTGAAAAACCAGTATTTTTTGAAATTGGTTACCATTTGCACCTCAAAAAGTGGTAATCTTGAAAGGTCTGATAGCTGAAATCCAAGAGATTCCGGGGGCTTCGCCCACTGGACCCCCAGAAAGGGCTTCCTCTGCTCCTGACACCACAATAATTAAAGAACAGATTGGCGCTTCGCTATAATGCAATTCTTCTTTGGCATACAAGCTTATACATGTTGATACTACCCATCTAAGTGAAGCAAACGTTAGAAAACAGCTTTACTCGGGTCTTTCTTTGAAGTGGTTACTATTTACACCTCAAACAGTGGTCATTTGAAGAGGTCTGAACCAGGTTCTGAAAAGCTTAAATCGAAGCTTCCGGGGGCTCCGCCCCCTGGACCCCGGCGGGATCTGTCCCCTGCACCCCGCAAGGGGCCCTAAAGTGGGCCCCTGTACCCCACCCATTCAGGGCTTTCCGGTTGGCGCCCGGTTTGTGTCAAGGGCACTTGAGGTGTGCAGTTCAAACATCAAGAAAAAAATGGTCTGTGAAGAGCATCTACTTAGGCAATTTTCAACGGCCCTTAAGTAGGCCAGAACCGTGCGCCGTTGTTGTATTGTTTTATTCACTCACTACGCTTCCAGCCTGTTACTGCAGCAATAACCTTTCTTCACTTTACACCCCCTGACAAAATGTCTAGCGACGGCCCGCACTGTGTAAGTCATGGGAAAGACAAAGGTAAATTGAACGTTATGAGGAAAAATTACAAGGTGGTAGTATTAAATTGGCTATATATTTGGTTGTAATTATTTGAATAGGTTATTCTGGAGAGTAGATTATAATCAACTTTTTGTTCGAATCGTATATTGAATTGTTGAGAATGAAAGATGCAAACCACTTGTTTCAGAGTGGTGACAATTTCAATGGTCATAGGGCAAAGGTTGAAGTTAGGATTTTCATTTTTCGTATCTGTGTGTGGTTCTTACGTGACCCCAATTTACTTGTGATAGTTTCGTGATCAAACTCCCATGGGAAAGTGGTTATCTGAGTTGGGTCCGTAGGAGCCCTCCCCCCGCTTGCTCCTGGAGCATGGTCCTGAGAGAATAAAAATCTGGAAAAAAATATTCTAAGTCAAATAGGCTCCAGGAGCATATTTGAATACGCAAAGGGTCCCGGAGCATATGGCAAATATGCTTCTGGAGCGTGGAGAAATATTCTGTAAATAACTGCTCCAGGAGCATATTTGCCATAGGCTCCTGGACCATTTTGTGTATTCAAATATGCTCCTGGAGCAATTTGACTTAGAAATTATTTTCAGATTATTTATGCGACAGGAGAATATGCTCATGGAGCATATATGTCGGGCCAAAATTCTTAGAAGCCCATCCACCCCCCTTGGGAATAAGATAATTTTTTTTATCTGGGCAATTAAGTGTTAAGGAACATTGTGGTGTTGTACGCATAGCTACTGACCTTTATTATGATATATGGTCGATTTTCATGAAAATGGTGCATTTTGGAGATAGAAACACCCCAAAAAATTGTCTCAAAATTGCATGATTTATGTTTTAATCATTTAAATATTCAATACCTATTATAGTCCGTTGGCTGGGTGGGTCCCCGTGTGCATGAGATGTGCCCTAAGTTACTCTTCACAGCCATGGACTAGACCATCAGACATAACAAAAAAGTAAGGGTAGACTTTTGCTACCCCGGCACTTTTTTCGCTAGAGGGCGTTTTCAAAATGGCCGCCAAAATTGCCATTTAACACGATATAACGACGTTTTCATAGCCCATAATATGGTGACTGGTCCATTGTGTTCGTGTTTTCCTATATTTGTTGATGCAAATGTATGAGGCGGTAACACTCACATTTAAACCTATGTCCTCATTGAGGGCGCTTTTCAAATGGCCCACCAACTGCATTTAACAACCTCATAATGATGTATTTGGCTAGCCAAAAATGGTTGAACTGGGCCCAGGTTGTTTCAGTTTTTGGTATATTTGTTGATGTCCAAACGTATGAGCAGACACATGCACCACTCAAATGTAGTCCTCATTGAGGGCGCTTTTCAAAAAAATGGCCGCCAATGCTATTTTTAAACACCTTATAATGATGTTTTAATAGCCATAAAAAGGGGTAAAATGACCCAGCTTTTCAGCGTTTTCCTATATTTTTTGATGGCATATGTATAGAGGGGTCACATTCACTACTTAAATGTATTCATAATGGAGAGTGTTTTTCAAAATGGCTGCCAAATGCAATTTAGCACCTCATAACAATGTTTTACTAGCCAAAAATGGGATGATATCGCCCAGTTTTCAGTGTTTTGCTATATTTGTGGATGCCAAATGTATAAAGCGGTCACATTCACCACTTAAATGTATTCTAATTGAGGGCACTTTTCATAATGGCTGCCAAATGAGATTAACTCCTTATATACACCTTATTATAGCAAAAAAAGTGAGATGGCCCAGTTTTTTTAGTGTTTCCCTATTTGTTGATTTTTTTCTGTTATTTGTCGGTTACTTTATTCAGTACTAACATAATTGCGGTTTTATTTTCTCTTTTTTTCTTAGTCATTTTTATTGATGTTGATGATTTTCTAGTTATGTTTCAGTTTTAATGGATTTGATGATTTATCCAGTACAATGTTCTTATTGGTGATATTACAATCTAAGTGCTGATAGGGTTGTGCGCTTAGCCAGCTGCCACCTCGACGAAGCGAATGATTGTGACGATTTCCTTATGGCAGCATAGTAATACTTGGCAATCGCACTGGAAGCGTCTCATAGGAGGAGAGAAGATTTCCACACGAGATACACAGTGGACATACATACATACATACATACATACAATATTTATATTGCGCCTTATCATGGAATTTCAAAGCGCATTACAAATGGCCTTACACTACAACTTATGATACAAACAAAAATAAGCAAATGATAACTGCACATGGTGGCCAATGTCTGAAAGCTGAAGACAAAATTCTGCAGCACATTTGGGGATTTCACAGTGAGACATAGCTTTTGATTTTGATTCTTACAATAACAAATCTGAAGGACTCTGAACGAAAATAACGTCTCGTCATGCTACTAATTAAATTGAATTAACAACAATCAATGGGGATACATACCTTCCTCATGTTTCTGTCGAGATGGACAGGTTCTGGGCTTCAAATAGTAACAAGGAGAAATTCCAGACACTTCTCCATAAGGAATCTGCCAAAAAAGTAGCCCAATCTTCACCTATACGATAGAAATACACTAAAGTTTTATTTCAGGAGAGCGGATGATACCTTGCTTCTCTTCCTTTGGTGGTTCCAGTAATGAGGTTCCTGAGCTTAACTTAGATAGACGAGGCTGATGTTCGTATCATTCCTCATTTTGATGTGCAGGCAGTCAATTTAATGCCAGATCACAACTGATCATAGTCCTGTTTTCATTTACTGATGTATTTGTGCTATTACTCTACTACTGGGATGATTTGCATTCCAATGGATTACATTTGAATGGCACACAATTGTAGCAGATAGGTGTTAACGATAATGAATGCCTACATATGACAAGTTTTGATCATTTTGATATAAAATGTAAGGCTCCTTATGGTAACCATTATTCTTATTTTCCTCCTTTGTTTGTCTTTATGAAGCATAACTACAAAACTGGTCAGATTAGTCAGATTTTTAAAACATCTGTTAATTTGTTGGTCATCTTTACAAAAACTAGACCATTTTAACCCATATATGGTCTAAATATTTGATGCCCAGAACCTGTCCATCTCTACAGGAAGGGGTGAATCCTGATTGTTTGTTGATAATTCAATTGATAGCATCCCTTGATATTGTTTTCGTTCAGAGTCCTTCACAGATTTGTCTTTGTAAGAATCAAAGATTATATCAAGCCTGTTTGCAGCTGACGCAGACTTCGACACATAATTCAAAGCTGTGTCTGTGAAATCCCCAAATGTGCTGCAGAATTTTATCTTCAGCTTTCAGACATTGGCATCATATCCACACGTAATGTCATATGGAAATTTCTCTCCTCCTACGAGACGCTCACAGCACGATTGTCAATTATTATATATTACGCCACCATTAGGAAATCGTCACAATCATTTCGCTTCGTCGTGGTGGCAGCTGGCTAAGTGCACAACCCTATCAGCACTTAGATTTTAAAATCACGAATAACAGCATAGTACTGAATAAATCATCAAATCCATTAAACTGAAACATAACTAGAAAATAATTAATATCAATAAAATTAACTGTAGGAAAAAGAGAAAATGAAACCGCAACTTTGTTAGTACTGAATAAAATAACTCAACCAATAATGGGGAAACAACAATTAGGGAAACACTGACAAACTGGGCCATTTCACCCCTTTTGGGCTATTAAAACATCATTATAAGGTGTTAAATCGCATTTGGCGGCCACTTTTAAAAGCACCATCCATTACGAATACATTTAAGTAGTGAATGTGACCGCTCAATACATATGGCATCAACAAATATAGAAAAACACTGAAAAGCTGAGTGTTTTTACCCTTTTTATGACTATTAAAACATCATTATAGGGTGTTAAATCGCATTTGGCGGCCATTTTGAAAGCGCCCTCAATGAGGAATACACTTGAGTGGTGAATGTGACTGCTCTATACATTTGACATCAACAAATATAGCAAAACACTGAAAACCTGGGCCATTTCACGCCATTTTTGGCTAGTAAAACATCATTATGAGGTGTTAAATTGCATTTGGCGGCCATTTTAAAAAGCGCCCTCAATAAGGAATAATTTAAGTGGTGAATTTGGCCGCTCTATACATTTGACATCAACAAATATAGGAAAAACTACAAAAAACTGGGCTATTTCACCCCATTAAGTGGACTATGAAAGTGTTGTTATTTTTGGTTGTTAAAATGCATTTTGGCGGCCATTTGAAAAACGCCCTCAAGCGAAAAAAGTGCCGGGGGTAGCAAAAGTCTACCCTCACTTTTTTGTTATGTCTGATAGTCTAGTCCATGGCTGTGAAGAGTAACTTAGGGCACATCTCATGCACACGGGGACCCACCCAGCCAACGGACTATTACCGGAAAAATAATATCGGCAACACACTTCTTACGTTTCTGCACAGTATGCACACAAATATTTTGTACAACAAAAGAATAGGGTTTATTACGTTATCAAAATTTTAAAGCAACAAAATATGCCAACTGATGAAATTATCAGAGAGGTTGCTGGGAACAATTTTTATTTGTACAAAGTTAGCAGTGCAGTGATAATGCGAGGGAATTGTTTTAAAGGTCCATGGACATGCTTTAAACATACTTATAATACCACCAAAAAATGGCTTTATTCACAGTATCAATGTAAAATCTGCATGAAGCAGTAATTGAAAAACCGTAGATTGATAAAAATTGGGCATAATATCATGTGTTTCAGACAAGCTTTCAAAGGAAATTCCAAAACGAAAGTGATTATTGCGCTGGCAGCGTGACCCCTGAAGTGACGTCAGAGTAGCAAATACGCGTCCTGGTCGTCACGCGTGGAACCCCATAACAATAACACGCTCGCGCGTGGCCCAGTTTTCTTGCATGTATACGTACACAGTTGACTTCTCGCGGTATGGGTGGTATGTGTTGTATGGCATAATTTTTCTTGATTTGGTGCCTTAAAATTATGATAATAATACGCTGTATTGTTGACGGCTGTTCGTCGTCAAGCAAGGTGTCATGAAGTAACGCATGGTGTCGATGTCCTATTGGTCCTGCTGTTATGCACGGCACTGTGCACGTGTGACGATGTGTGCGGTTGGCCCACGTGTGAGCTTTGTTTACAACTTGCTACTCTGACGTCATTAACGGGGTCAAATCCAACTCTAGCATCTTGAGACGCGTTCGCGAAAACAGCAGAAGGGCCTGTCCGTGGGGTACTTTTGTCCTTGAAATTTAACACTTTTCCGATGTTTACTTTTAAAAATCTGTGTTGCGATGTGATCAGGATACTGTTGAGGTACGAAAATGTAAGAAATTAAGAAAGGTCTACTCAGCCGTGTCCATGGACCTTTAAAACTTTTAAATCAGGAATAAGTGTGTACAATTTCATATAACTGCTTTAATGTAGAAACAAACCACCAAATAGTGAAAAGGAAATGTGTCATACCGTCTCCGCAAATAGACATACAGCGATGGCGTCTCAAAATCTACACTCAAACAGCTGATTGTGGTGTACACCAGTATAGAATAAACAAATATCAATAACGTTTGTGTTTAATTTAAACTGTATTGATCATGGTGCACAATATCATGCTTGAAATCTGGTATATTCACCGGGAAAGGCTTTTTTGATCTCAAGTCGGAATTTTGATACGCACGTATAGAAATTACAGAATCAGATAAAAAGTACTGCCTTGTCTTTAATACACGGATTTCAAGCCAACCACTTGCAGGTTATGTTTGCATATCTATGCCAGTAACAAAAATACAAAAATATGAATTTCGATGTTTCAGATTTGGAAATCGCTGCTTATCCCTTTAAAGTTTGAGTAGCTAATTGAACTCAAGAAATATGCTCCAATTTGTTTAGTTTATTATGTTATCCTTGAATATTGAATTCTGCCTGAAAATTAGACCTCGTAATAAACAAATATTAAGATACCTTTTACTAATTGGTCCCCCGCCAACTTTAGTTGGCAAAGGGGGACTATAGAAATGCCCTGCGTCCGCGTGTGCGTGTGTGCGTCCCACACAATATCTCTGGATCTAAGCAAGTGTGGGTGTCCATCTTCGCAACATAGATGCATCTCAAGTAGGCGTTGGCTGGGATGTAAAAGGTGGGTCATGTGACATAGTCAAAAGTCAAATATGGTCAAAAATCGGTCAAATTTGGTCAAAATAGGATGTATATTGTTATAAGCCTTGTAAAACACAATTATTATTTTGATCTAAAAACAAGTATGGGTGCCATCTTCGCACCATAGAGGTCACCCAAGTAGACAGTGGGATGAGTTCGGAGGTGGGGCATGTGGCATGGGTCAAAGGTCAAATATGGTCAAAGGTCAAATATGGTCAAAAAATAGGGTCAATTTGGTCAAAAATAGGATGTGATATTGTTATAAGCCTTGTAAAACACAATATATTTTGATGTCAACAACCCCGTAGGGTGCCATCCACTCTCGCACCCCCATAGATGTCACCCAAGCCCTAGCCCGGGGATGAGTTCGACGGACCCCCGCGTGGCGGGCATATCGCATGGGTAAACAGGTCAATGCGGGTCAAAAATTGAGATTAACATTGCTATAAGCCTTGGCAAATTGCTGGCAGGATGATGAACTTGGGTGTGATCAACATTCAGTGCCAAAAATTTGGTCATTCAAGGTCATGCAGGGTCATCAAGGTCAAATGGAAATATTGCTATAACCCTTGGTAAATGTGGTAGGATGATTGTGAGAAACTTGGTGGTTGTGGTCAACATTCAGTTGCCAAAAATTTAAGGTCATTTCAAGGTCATGCAGGGTCATTCAAGGTAAATGGAATTAAATTTGATATAGCCCTTGTCAATTGGGGTAGGATTGATGAAACTTGTGGGTGTGGTCAAAATTCAAGTGCTTGAAAAATTTGAGGTCATTTAAGGTATCAAGGTCAAACCACTAAGTAGCTGGTAGGATGATGAATCTTGGTGGGGTGGTCAAGCATTCGGCCAAAAAATTTAAGGTCATTTCAAGGTTCATGCGGGGTCATCCAAGGTCAAATCACTAAGTATGTGTTAGGATGAGAAATCTTGGTGGGTGTGGTCAACATTCAGTGCCAAAAATTTTATGGTCATTTCAAGGTCATGCAGGGTCATTCAAGGTCAAATGGGATAAATTGCTATAGCCCTTGTCAATTGCGGTAGGACTGATGAACTGGGTGGGATGTGGTCAACACTTAAGTGCTGGAAAAATTTGAAGGTATTTCAAGTATTCAAGGTCAAACCACTACGATGAGGTGTTAGGATGATGAAAACTGGTGGGTGTGGTCAGCAGTCAGTGCCCATAAAAATTTGAAGGTCATTTCAAGCGCATACGGGGTATCCAAGTCAAATCACTAAGTAATGTGTTAGATTGATGAAATTGGTGGGGTGGTCAAAAATTCAGTTGCCAAATTTTTATGGTCATTTCAAGGTCATGTTGTGGTCATCCAGGTCAAATCCATACACATAGTTGTATGGTCATGAAACTGAGTGGGTGGAGTTACCATTCATGCACAAAATTTTGAAGGTCCTTTCAAGGTCATCAGGGCTTATTCAAGGTCAACTAACTCAACATGTGGAGGTCATGAAACTTGTGGATGTGGTCAACACTTCTAACCGAATTGAAGGTCATTTCAAGGTCAAGTAGGGTCATCTAAGGTCAAATAACTAAACCAAATAGTTGTCATGGTCAATGTAGTCAACATTTGATACCGGTCGAATTGCAACTGCTATGGCCAGAAGCCTCAGTAGTTTGAGAACCACTTATTTCCATCACCAATTCTCCCTGTGATCTTATAAATTATATTCCCTCCATTTACTATCGCGCCGGGCGGGGGAAACTTGTGGTTCGAGAACCGCCTTGTTTCTTCTAAAGACAGTTATTTGCACCATATCTTCCAGTGCCAAAGTATAGTTGATATGTAAAACTAAAAACCATTCACCGAATAAACGATAACGTAATGCACAATGACGTAGTAAACATTTTTGACCATTTTTACATCTCCCATTGACTAAGGATGTATTGATGAAGGTTATATAATTTTGTGGTCAGCAAATGAGTGTCTATGCCATTCTTGATCAATTATTTTAATAGGTTGTTTGGTTGCTAAGGTCGCATTTTTAACACAAAAGGTGAAACATGCTTAGACTTTTAAATAGTTTGTTGGGTTGCGAGAAATGTGGATAACGTAATACACTTTCCAAAAAGGTCGCATTTTTATACAAGGTTAAACATTTTTAGAATTTTTTAAATGTTCATTGTAAGCTGAACGAAAACACATTCAACTGCTGCATTATGTACTTGAAATACAGAGAACATCAAGATCTACTAGAAGTTTTACAAACTTAGCAACTGCTTGTGAACGGCTAAACGTAATACCAAGGTGTTCACGACAATACGTTTGTATTTTTCCCAAAACATAAAATAAAACTTATTACAAGGAAAAAATTCATTAATTTGGAATTGATATGTTGGAAGAATTCAAGTGCTAAGTATTTTTTAAATGTTTTATAAATTTTGATGTTGTTTTTTTGGTTCGCGACATCAATTTTCTCTAATTTTTTATGTTGAAGGCAAGTATCTCATAGTAAACAAAATGCAAAACATGGCAAACTATATATGAACAAATGCAGCTCAACAGCTCCTATCAAAATATTACTGTTTTGATCCAACAAAGCATTGTTTAAGCCTTATTAAGCAAAGACACCAAATATCTGGAAATGCACCGTTTTCATGAAAATCCACCATATATATTTCAATACCTTCAATTGCAGGGTTATTATTTCTAGCTGGTATTTAAAATTTTACTGCACATTATAACCCGGTATAAACTTAGCAGACAACCTTTCGCAAGCTACAATGTAAGACAGAGGTGTGTCCTTTTTTCGTCTCGCACAATGTTATAGAATAAAAGACTTTCATCCAGTATATTAAAGTGTTTCCAAAATGTTTGTAGACATTGTAGAAGACAACACTTTAAAAGACTAGTTTGATCACTATGTATATAATTCATGGGAAAACCTGATTCAAACAAGGCTTCTTCAAGTAGTTGTTTACAAACTTAATTAAGAACAAAGTTTGTTGCAAGCAGGGTTTTGATTGATAAATGTTTGAGTTTTTTGCTGAGTTTGATTGTTCCGGATAAAATGGTCTTAGAGAAATATGACCATAAAATCAAAACCCCTAAATCAATTTAGTCCAAACTTGACTATGGTAAGGATTGAACTTTCCTCCACATATTTTTGCAGTTTCAAGACTGCATGATTTGTTTTAGTGTTTTTATTTATTTTTTAAAAATTCCCTAATTTTACAATAATTAATTTTTCCCAGCCTAAGTGGAAGGTGCTTTTAAGCTGAAACTCCAGGGATGTGTGTATAAACAAAATACCTAAATTCTCACGTTGGCTTTTTTTAATCAAGTGTTTAATTCTTTAGAAAAAATTATTTAGGGAAAAATTATTTAGGGAAAATTAAAACACCTGTTATTTCAAGCAGAAACACTCAATCTGCAAAATCTAACGTGAGAATTTTCTGAATTTGATTTCCTTTCATATGACACCTTATTCATCACCAAGGGAGTTGTAGTTTCTTCTAGGAAAAATTATGAAAAGTGGAGACTTCAGTATTTCTAGAAATACTTAAACAAAAAAGTGTTGTTGCGACCACCTGTTCTTTGTTTTTGATGATACACAGAAAAATAAAAAATTGTATGGATATTTGATATTTCTTTAACCATTAGAAACAAACGCCAATCTTATAACTCATCAATTACTTGAGAAATAATTGAAATAAAATGTGTAGTTTTTCACAAAATTGCCCATTTTGGTCCATTTTCTATACTGCCAAAATCAGCCCCTGTACAAAGTCTATGGGAAATTGAAAATGCATTAGGTGACATATCTCTAAAACATCTTTTTGGAAAAAATTAAAATTTGGCACACATGTTTCTTTCACCAATACCAACATTTCATGAGAATTTCAACAAGATCTGGGCACGAAGCTGTAGCCGATAATCCTACCTTGATCTTCAGTTTTTACCTGTTTCTCTTGTTTGCTTTTCAATTTCTTTTACTGCAGGGTGTGTACAATCTGCCAAACTCTACATTTGCGATACCACCCGTCCCCCTTCCAAGTTGGCTGGCATCTGGAGACTATTCTATCAATGTGAAAGCATACGACAAGGGTGGTGCTAACTTAGCCTGTTACGATTTCAAACTTACACTGGCTTGATTCTATACCAGTCTGACATCCCATTACAGTAACAGAATGGCTTTCACTACAGAATGGCTTTCACTAGAAGGGAGGGAACCGGTCTTTTTCTATAGTACAGAATTACCATGGTTTATTCTATCTTCAGGAAATATTAACATGGTAAATTATAGCTTTGCAGTACAAATTAAAGCTAAGCTTTGTAACTTTTTTATATTCCTTGAAAATTAGTAAGGCATAAGAACAAAAATAATCAGGGAGCTTTATTGTATAAGGCCAAATAAAAAAAAACAAGTGTCTCAGCTCAGAAGAAATGTGAAAAAAGCAATGCAAAATGAGTTTTTGGGTTTTTTTTAGTTTGGAAAAATGCTAATGCAAAATGCAGGTTTTATTTTTTTTAATTGCATTTTTGACCCACTTTTTTGGCCACTTCACAACTGATTTTCCTTTTTTCTGAAAATAAAAAATCAGGTGAGCAAGTGAATAAAGAACCTAAAAAACAATGCGCTAAAAAAAAATTAAAGCAATGCGCACGACCATCTGAGACAAACTTGTTTTTTTTTTATTTGGCCTAATCATTTATAGACTGTAGTTGCATAGTTCATTTCCCCGAGGCTCTTCTATAATAGGATACTTTCCCGGGTAGTTAGTTGGGTCATTTGGAGCAATTCCGTGAACGTGGAGAGCAGAGCATCATTTCTCAGTGGATTTGTCTTTTGTGAAGGTTAATGAACAATGTAGTGGGGGTGCCCCTCGCGAAAATGTGGGCGGAATCCAGGAGGGGGAAAAATTCATAATACAGGGGTCAAAAGTGAAAAATGCTTGGACTGCTCTAAAAAGGTAACCAAAGTGTTCGTCTTGTTGCAAGGATTAAAAAAAGGTATAGTTTGTACTACTTACAACTTATGGTTATGAAGATATAACACAAAAATCGTCAAATGTCAAAGGTCATCACGAAAGGTTAAATCTTAAATATTGCTCCGATTTCTTCAAAAATGGGCTCAAATTGTTCATCTTTCCTTAGAGACTACAACAAAAACATTTTGAACCGTCTAACATATTTTTAAAATTCGGAGATCAATAGAGGTCAATGGGGTTGACCTTGTTTGTCATTTATCTCGATAAACAAATACAAATGAGAGTATCAGCTACTTTTGTTGCAATCCCTGTGGAAAGGTTAACAATTTGAGACCATTTTTAAAGAAATCTGTGCAATATTAAGGATTTAACCTTTGGTGATGACCTTTGACATTTGACGAATTCTGTCTGATAACTCGGTAACCATACCTTGTAGGTAGTACAAACTATACCTTTTTTAATCCTTGTAACAAGAGGAACACTTTGGTTACCTTTTTACAACAATCCAAGCATTTTTCATTTTTGACCCTGTGTTATGAATTTTCCCCCTCCTGGATTCCGCCCACACTTTCTCGAGGGGCACCCCCGCTAAATGTGTTCATTAACCTTCATAGAAGACAAATCCACTGAGAAATGATGCTCTGCTCTCCACGATCACGGAATTCCCCCAAATGACCCAACTAAGTGGGAAATCACAATAATAAAAAATACTTTGTAATATTTAAAGAATAATGAAAGTGGCATAAATATTAATCAAACTTCTGAAATTAACAACCACTTGAACACAGTATAATATTACTATGCAAATTATTGATTGAATTGTTGCTAAATGACATGACATCAATACTATTTTCTTGAAATCATGCATGAACTTTGTATATTTGGTAAAGTGTATCTTTCATAGTTGATTATTATAATATTGCTAGTTTAATCATTTTGAGAGGTTTGTAATTATTTTTGATATATCTCAATAATTTTGTACATTTTCCATGCGTCTGCACTCTAAAATGCAACAACTTTTGTAATGTTTGTATAGATAGGGGTTGCACATTTGGCAACAAAATTACCATCAAATTTCAAAATAATTTGGGTACTTTGCCCAATCTTATCCAAGCCTCACAAATGTTAACAAAGATCCATTTTTAACTGAGATATAGAGAAAAATGTTAATAACACCATCATCAAATACTCTCCTTGAAAACGAAATGTGCAGAAAATGTAATTACTTCAATTTGTGCAAGTTTAATTCCACTTCTGTACAAAGTAATGATAAACATTCTATTTTAATCAATACCTTTGACCAAAACAGATCAGATGGGATCGTGTACTAAGTTTTCATGATATTCCAGGGTACAGCGAAAACAAAACAGAGTAGAAACAGTTGGTATCTTATGTAAATAGCAACATTCCAAGCAATATCAGAGACCAAAGGTTTCAATTTTCATGCCTTATCACAAAACTGTAGATACGGTTACAATCAGTTTCCTAATTATGAAATGCATGTTGTTTACTCTAAGGTATATGAACTAGAACTTGCAAACCTGGTCTGATTTTGTTACATGTAACAGGGAGATTTTATTTTTACAATTCTAAATTCCACATGTGCCTAATGAGCATGTACTCAAGTGAAAAGGCATTTTGATCTGTAACCTGACCCCAACCTGACCCATCTGACACACTTATGAATTCAACCTGTGCTTTATTCCGTGAAGGGTTTCCGAATTCATAAGTGTGTCAGAAAAAAGTCAGGTTACGGAAACTCCCCAAGTGAAATGCTATGTGAGAATGCATGATGTACAAATCACTATGGTCAGGGACAGAATTAGCCAGCAAATTGCTCGCAAGTCGTGTTTAAGGTTCCTTAATACACCTGTAGCTATGACCAACAGTAATGGCATAGACCATGATTGGTTTGATTTAAAAGCATGGTCAGGGCCAAAACGATTAGAGAATAAAATAAATGAAGATTTTTTGGTTTTGGTTGGCTTTAATGGTGGGCAATATGGATGAGTATCCAATAGATTGAGTAGTGGATGCTGGCGTAGCGGTATCCACCACTGTAAATTTGGATGCCCATCCATTATTACACCATCTTAGAGGCCAAACAAAAATCTCATCTTTTTATCTCATTCTTTATTTTAGCATGTGTAATTTTGGGGCTTTTTTAATTGACATAATTTTGTCACAAATATAGTTACAAATCCTTCTTCATTTCATAGACTTGCCCTCCTCTTGAAATAATTGTTTCAATCCAAGGACCCAAAGTCCAATCGCGTAGTGGTCGTCACAGTGTCACACTGCGTGATTGCATTGCGTACCAAACCGCGGCACGCACGATGCAGTACAAACGCACAATTTACATTCTTGTCTCTGACTGTTAATTGTGCCTTACCTGTGCATAACGTGTTAACTTTTACTTAATGAGGATCATGTGTAGCATATTTACATACATAGTTATTTAGTGCATATTTTCTTACATTTATGGTCATTCAAATTATTTTTAAAGCGAATATATTCTATAGCTCTTATAGTGTCTGCAACATTGCAGATGACAATTCTTTAAAACTGTCCCGTGTAAGCTTTCCATTATGAAATTAATTACAAATTAGGATTGAAAACCTACTTGCTCCTCAGGAGTGTTACCAATAGGAATGTATTCGAGTCAATCCCTCAATGCCCAGTTTTGGAAATTTTACCGTCAATAGGGTCCATGTATCCCCACAAAATCCTTTCTTAACACATAAAAGCCTGAACTTTTATGTTCAATTTAGCCACAAATCTTATTAACTTTGGAAATTTTTAGCATGATTTTTTTTATTTTTTTTATTTTTTTTACTTTTTTGAACACTTTTTATTCCTAAGTACTGCATGTGTTTAGTACATATAGGCCATTGCAATGCATTAGGGAGGCTTGATTCAAACACCCTCTGGGTCTGTACCATGGCTGCTCAGGAAATGCTAACCTCGCTAATTTACTTCCTGTTTTGTTTCCTAACTTGATGACTTCTCAGTTCCTTACATTCCTCCAGCTTACTGGGAACCAGTAAGAGGTCATGCAATAAAGGGGAGGGCGTGTTTCCGATCGTCTGTGGGACCCCCCCTGATTACACGGAAGTAGTGTCGATTTTGATATCAGATCAGGAGATGAAAGGCCGTATTTTTCTCATTGTCGTCCTGAAATTTGAGGCCGTCAATCCCTTCATTCCCAAGATATTAACAAAAACCGCCGTTTTAGAGTTTAACCACTTTTAATTAGCACAGTATGGAATATGGCTTTGCAACATGCCTTTTGCGTCGACCATCAAACCGCAAGTTTGTTTCCCCAGGGTACTTGATGGGTTTTATGTGCAAGTGCCCAGCTCTCATATCAAGTAGAGAACACAATACACATAAATCGGAACAACCACCTTAGGTAAATGGGAAGTCATCAATTGTGTTATTGGCTGAATTTTTTTTTAATAGGTAAACTCATTTAAGTTTTTACCTTTCTTTCTTCAGAGATGTCGTATGATGCGTTATCCAGGAAAAGCAGTACAACTTTTCATGTGGTGTGGTATTGAGGGCTAATATTTTTAGCATGGTCCTCCCCTCTATGAGGTTTGAAAGAATCAAATGCAAATGCCTGTTTCCTTAGTATTGAATCCAGATGGTGTTTTTGAGTCAATTCCCACCATGCCAACCAGTTTTGGGAATTCACCGACCTCAATATTGTCATGTGATCACAATAAAATCTATTCTTTAACACATAAACCCGAATTAAACGCTCTTTTAGCCCACAAAGCCTTAGTACCTTAGGGCATTTTGGATGATATGAAATGCTCTTGTGGTTCTTTAAACTTTTTGGAACACGTTTTAAAATCCCTAATACTGACATGTGTTTAGTCACAGGAACAGTAATAGGCACATTCATGCATGTGGGGATTGATTCAAACAGCCCTCTGGATTGAATCCGCTTGGCAGTAACCATAACTTCAATGTAACATTAAAGAATATGGAATGTTGTCTTTCTCTGCATCAAAAGATAATAGAGCATCATTGTCTATTGTCTCATTGTTTGACCTCTTAAAGATAACAGCACATTTTTTGAATAGTGCCCCATTTTTTCAAAATTTGATATGTTGCCCAGTATGTTTTTTAACTTATCTAGAAACTAAACCTGCGATCGAGAATGCTCAAAAATGCATATTTATCATAAAGTAAGGGATTCTGTAATTAGATTGGGATCCCAGATTGTCTTAGCGGCAGACCTGGAAATTTATGTCCCCATATGAAATATCTAGTCACCTCAAGAAAAGACTCAAGTTGACTGCTTGAACCAATAAAACATCTAATGGATGAAGCATATTTCCCTGCTATTCTGTTTGGAATTCCATTCCATCAGCCTTGAATTAACGGCCAATCCTTCCGATATTATTATTCTAATTACAAAATTCCTTCGTTGCGGACACTAGATATTTCGAGCTTAACCTCACAGGTATATCGTTTACTAGCCAGTTACCAATCAATAACCGTGTAAAATTGGGGGCGCTCTTTCATACAAATGTGCTATTATTGCGTTAAGCAAAGGGGTATTGGTTAATTGATGATACAGATGAAAGCACCAAAATAATGTTGTGGGGAATTTGTTCACCTTCTACACATAGTCAGACAGTCATGATATCACAAACATTACATTTTACAACTCAATTAACTCGAGAGGAATCATGAAATGTAAATTTATTTTAAATTAATTGTACCGATCTTTTGAAGCTTTTATCTGCAACAGAACAATTGTATCTCTCCACCCCACAATCTTTGCTTGTTTCACTTTAGTATCAAAATCAACCATTCCCTCCAATGCTATGTTATTTATTTATTTCGTAAAGCGCACTTTGTGATTCATGCCCTCCTCCCTTCATTTATCACCAAAAGTTGAGATTTGCTTACCATCATAATTGTTAGCCTATATGTATTGCATGCTGAACTGTAGACTCATGGATGAATATTTGCCCATGCACACATATAATACTGAAATCAAGAAGTACACTTAGAAATGAGGACACATTTTTTGCTTTTTTCTTAATAGGCAGATGGATGAGCTGATGTTGCCTTTTTGAAAGGTCATGGGGTTGCAGTGTTTCTTTGTATGCACACAGTAACATAAGCTTATTCTACTTGTGTATACACCAGGGTTCACATTAGTGTGCATTTTTGCGTCTATGACGCACTTTTCCAAAGGTGGACGCACTTTGGTCTATATAGAGTAAAATTTTGCGTCTTTGGTGGACGCAAAAAAATAGCCACTTAAAACTACACAAAATCACAGAGTTTGCTCTTGCACATGGTCACAATATTGTATAATTTTCACTGAAACAAATAATTATTCCTTTACCATTAAATACATGTAGCAAATTTGTGAAAATAAATATATGTTTAAATTTGACTGTATTTACGTCTTTTTTTAGTTCACTAACCTCTCTCACCATCCCAAAAGGGTATTCCAGATACTCCAGTTCTTTTGGAGTTTAAGGGTCATCAGGTTAATTGCTTCTCAATATGCCCAGTCTAGGTTTTGGAATTGGATGTCTATTTTTGGATTGTTTGCAGTCCTTTAAAACAGTTCTCAAATCTGTTAAAACTTGACACGCATATAATTTGAAGACAACGCACTTTTTCAAACTCAGGGAAACAAATTTGCGTCCAAGTTAGACGCACTATTTCCAAAACCTAGTGTGAACCCTGGTATACACAAGTTAAAGGAGAACCGTACTAAGAATAACTTATACAATATACGCTATAAAAATAATTATTGGACACATATCGAGTGGTTTCATGGAAAACCGGAATTATACTAACCATAAAAATGAATTAAAACAGTTTATCTGACCATGCGCTATTTGAATTTCGCGCAAGTGTATATGAGATATGTATATGTGTTATGCGATACGGATGGCTCAGTAGCGTCATACACCTTCCCATGTGATGCTTATCATAATGTGCATTTACTTTGGCATGTGTGATGCAAACGTGCCGACCGTATCGCATAATACGTTATACAATAGCGTGAATTTTAATAGCACATGGTCAGACTAGATGGTTTTAATTCATTGTTATGGTTAATATAAGTCTGTTTTCAATTAAACCACTCCATATGTGGTCAATAATTATTTTACAGAGTATATTGTATAATATTATTCATTGTACGGGTTCTCCTTTAAGCTACCAACCTCAGTCATGAATGCAGTTCAATTTTGGGTAGGCCAAAGTCAACATTTAAAAAATGGCATTATGCTAATGTTAGGTGAATTCTGCCACATAATTCAATCTGGTCAAAGGTAATTTGAACAGTCTCACAGAGGTCTTTTGCAATGCTACATAAAAGAGTTGCAACTCTTGTGAAATATAAGATCCTCTCAGTTTTTATATTGCTATCTTAGAAAACATGCAGACTAAACCATATACAGTATTTTGTCTGTGGTTGTCATCCTGTGGAAAACATAACTGGTTTTGGTTTTATTGTTTTCAGTTTAAAGAGTATTATATCTGAACTATGTAGTCACTGCTTAACTTCAAACAAGGGCTTTCAAAAGGAGTACTAACCAAAAAGTTCAAACATTTAAACCTTTTCGGACTTCCCCGTTTAAAGGTGAGAAAAGAATCGTTTGTGTTTGCTAAATAGAACAAAAGACATACGTGTTTGACCTCATTTGCAGCTTTCAGCTCTCATAAATCTGTTGTACTTAAATATAATGTTAAAAATCCTTGTGAATTATTTGCAGTCAAATGGACATTTTGTTATTTTTAACCTGAAAGTACACTGGACAAACCTACAAACACATCCTTCAATTCATGCTTCAACAACATAAAAAGATTATCAAGCATGTTTTTAGACCACCTTTAAAAATCTGAAAAATTACAGAAGTTAACCAGCTGTTAGAGTTTGCATCCGAGCTGCCAGCAGGAAACTGTAAATTTCCCAAGACTGTAAAAACAGATTTAATACTTACATAATCTGTAAAAAAACAGATTAACTGCAAAATATAAATTGTGCCTTTGTCCAGAGTATTTTTACGGTGAAAATATCCTGTAATAATATTTATTTCTTGTTTTAAAAAAATGTGGTATTTTTGCCATCAGTCTTTGAAGTTTACAACGTTTCTAACAGTGAAGTCGTCTTTTGTTGAAAGGTGAAAGACAATCCTTATCTTTAACAAGTAGGTTTTATTATGATTTAAAAATATCATCTACAGAACAGATGTGTATGGTGTTTTCGTGATTTTTTTTTAACATATTCTATTTTTGTAAATGATTTGATATTAAGTTGTAAATAATGGCAGTATCTATTCAAATAAAATCAATAAATATTCTAGAAATTTTATTTTGTTCATGATGTGTCACTTTAAGTTTTTTCAACAAGGCAACCCTTCTAAATTCATTTTTACCCAGCATTTGATTTCCGGTTTTACCAGGTTTTAAAAGGTGGCACCATATATGCTTGTGTGTAATAACTAATAAATAATTCTTAATCTTAGCAGTGGGATTTTATATTTTTTACGCTTAATGTGTTGGCGCAAACAAAACCAAAACAATAAAATTTGAATAACTTTTTTTGATTACATTATTTATGGTGTACATGACAGAATACAGCCTGTAAACCAGGGGGTGCACTGAGCGGGTTTCGTTTTTGTTTTGTTGCACAAAATTACAGTAAGCCATTTTTCAACCTGAAGGGTAGTATGTTTATTTATCAAAATTCGAAACGGTAGCCAGGCAAAGTCCCAATAGTACATTAAAACACCAAGAGATGAAGGGGTGCCCAAATACCTAAATGTGAACTATTTTTTTTTTTTGAGGGCTTACTGTATTTGAGAAACGAAACGAACTCCAGTGGTTACACGCTTTATTCTGTCAGCATGCATACCGTGCTTAACGGAATAAATGGTGTAATCCAATCGGGACGTTCTCGTTCGTTTCACAAATACAGTATATAGAGCCGACCTGAAGTACAACACAAACAGGTACAAAATGGAAAACTCAGGAAAGACAAGACGAAGAAGCTGGACAACTGGCGAACAACAATGAGCCCAAACAACTGATTGAAAAACTAGGAAAGAAGGGAAGAGTGACAACATTCATCTGGAAGGTGAGTCCATAATGAGGGTGCCTTATGGGTAGAAGGGACTTCTTAAGACGACAGAAAGGATAATTGAGAGAGCACAACTGTTAAGATTCTGGAGACCAGGCCGGGGATGGAGAGTAAAAGGATCGGTGAGGAGCAAAGGTTGTTGATAATTTTGTACAGGTGACAAATATTAGCAAAATCACAGCATTTAGAGAGAAGGGGAAAATACATTTGATGAGAAGATCACATAGCAAGGATTCTAGTCCTGTAGAAATGCATGCGGGTTGCCTCAACTCTATTGGTAAGTATCTGGGTGAGTGGGTGATGGTGATACATTCATACATATTCCAGGATAGTGGCACAACCAGAGCCAGGTATAAGATAGGGCAGGTAACAAGGGGAGTTATCATATACAAGAGGCACTATGGAAGGACTATGGAGAAAAAGCAATGGCTTTCTACAAAACAGATCAATATGAGGTTCTACGAAGAAAATGATGGTGATCCAAATCCAAGAAATTTTCACAGGAAAGCGACTCTTTCAATAGGATGCCATTCATGGGAAAGGTTAAGGTCAGGAAAAGGGGACTCTTTTAGTTGAAAGGATCATTGTTTTGGTGTTGGTGGCATTGGCGTTAGAGGTTGTTACAAAAACCATGGCGTTTGGTATCCGATAACATTTTTTTTTGTTTGTTGGAGTCAAACAAAGACCAGGCTTACCAGAGTGTGGTATCTCAGCATACAGAAGCCAGGGCATGTCTGGGGAAAAGGAAGAGCTGCAAAGATCATTGGCATAGCTAAGAAAGAGATGGGGATGTGGGTGGCCCAAGGACAAAGCCCTGGGGAACACTGGAAAGAACAGGAGCGGACCAGAGGAGACATGTGTACAGCAACGATTTGAAAGGGGTTGGATAAGTATGACCTAAATCTAGACAGAAGAGGGACTGTAATACCCACAAGAATAAGCTTCGCACGAGTGGATCATGATGGTACTTTATCAAAAGCTTTGGTCAGGTCAAATAGGGCAATGGACAATGCTTTTGTGATTTTCAAGAGTGTCTAGTCATGAAAAGCGGGATGAGGGGCATCAGATGAGAGGAGTTCGAAAGAAATCCAAACTGATGGCTCAGTGAAGATGTTATTATCTGTCGGGTACTGGAGCATAATTTGTTCTATTGATTTTTTTTTTTTTTAACCCATCTCAAGCAGTTTGCCAATGATAAGTTGGGAAGAAACGGGACGATAATTGGAAGCAGAATGGAGATCACCGGATTTGAGGCCCAGGGAATCACACGAGACAATTTCCAGGCACTGGGGGTGGAACCAGTTGATAGAGAAAGATCGAAGAGCTAGATAAGATTGGTGACAATATGGCAGGAGTGTTTTCTTTAACATCAGAGGTTATGCCATCCACCACAGCATCCAGATTTGTTGGCAGGCTAGAGATGGGATGTGAATTTTCATTCAGTTGAGCACTGGATGAAAAAGAGGGGAGGCAGTGTTGTACACAGGTGCAGGCAAATACGAAAAACCTCATCCATGTTGAAGATTCTGAAAAGAATTACTAGAAGTGTTGGCAATGCAATATTGCACCAAACATTCAAAATATGCCAAATTTTAATGGCATGACTTTTAAATCAGATTGTTATTAAGGAAAAACCTGTTTAGCACATGTTGCAGACTTCCAAGGAACAGGCAAATATTTGCTGTTTATAATTTTACGTTATCCAGATTTTAATCGGCAAGACGAACCTAATGGATTATGCTCCATATGCGGGTATATATAGGGAGTTCGTTAATCTGTTCTTTTTTACCCACATTAATTTAGCAGTAACTCCTAACTTCAATCTCTTGGTTTGCTCCCTGTAACTTTTGCATATAGTTTCCACTTTCAATAAAGTAATCCTAATTATAATAAATTTATTTGTGTAGTAATACTGTGTTGCTTTCAATGGTAATAAAAATAATTATGTCAATTGTCCCAATATCAAGCATGTTGTTCACAGAGAGGTCAATTCCACACAGCTCTGTGCCAGGCATCATGCTATAGCATTGACCAGGTGTGTGTTTTGTCCAAGACAGTTGATTTTGGTCTGGTTGTGGTTTCAAAAATTTCAGACTTCCACAATGTAAGACAAATTACTGGGGAAAAAAACTGATTTAAAAAAAAAAACGCTTAACCCTATTTACAATCCGCATGTTTGAAACAAATAGTCCAAACAATGGATTTTTATGAGTTTACTCACAAATCCATGGTCCAACTTGAACAGGGGTATATAGTTAAAGTTCCATTTTGATTAGCATTTAGTAATTTTGTTTAAAGTGGACCATTTTACAATACTCTTCTTATCAAACCACTTCGTGTTGACAATTGACAAAAAGCAGGTGATTGTCCTTGGCAGGTGAATTGGCCCATTTCTCCCACTTAGACTATAATACTAGCCCCATGTTTTAACACTTTTCCCATAAAAAATCTGAAAAAGCAACACATTTTCAACATTTGGCAATCTATAAAACCAACAGGTTTAAATATAACTTATCATGAAGCTACCAAAATAAATAGTGGGTACATAACAGATAGCAGCAGCAGGTGTAATGGTACCAATACCACAATGCATGGCCATGATGACTAACTGTACTGTTCTAAACACAAGTCAGACGTAGGGATACAAGTGTAAAGCATGAAGCTCTTCATGATTATATAAAAATAATCACCTACTGTGCTTTGGGGGTGCAGGAAGGGTGTTTAAAAATCATGGTTTATGGGCATGTGTAAGAATATGATTTTTGTGGGATTACATGCCGAGTTTCTGTGGAGGAGATATAGTCCTCGGGAAGTCCGGGAACAATGTGGAAACAATAGGGCAATCGATTCAGTGGAATCTTCACGCAAAATCGTTTCAAGCTTTATTTAGTCAGTTGTCGTGTATGGAGCCCGAGTCTATGATACCCAAAGAGGGTATATATAGATAGAGAGGCAAAAACGTTAAGTAATCTTTAGAACTTCACCGTTCTCGCATGGTTTGCCGCCAACAAAGAAAACCAGCGACAACAATAGAAAGCAATGGCTGCTACGCTTCTTCCACATACTGGGGTGCCGCCCTTTGCCATATACCACTAATAGTTAGTGATACAAATTAATGTATGTGTAGAGGTGGGACAGGGTGTAATAATGTGTACCTGGATCATTGTGCTCAATACTATTTTTTTCTCATAATGCAATGAGACGCTTAGGTGAAAAGAGTTATTCATTGAGGCTGTGGGTTTATTTAAATCAAGACGACTTGATGTGTCATTTCATTCGTTTGTGTGGCCACAATCGGTAGGACAAAATTTAACCACCCAATGCACCCAAATCAAACAAACTGATATTTTGGCGGAGGGTTTGTTATCGAATTGACCATTTATGTGTGATACAAGCACCCAATGATAATTATTTCCGTGCCAATATCAAAATGTCAGACGCCCAGCCACGGACGACTGGTTTGAATGAGTTTCACCCCCTTGATGATAACTTGCCGGGCTATGATTTACTTTCCACAGCTGAATCAAATGACATCATGAGGGTTGAAATGTCCCAAAACAGCGGCATTGGTGGGATGGACTCAATGAGCATCTCAGAGATAGCAGTCTGTATTTAGGGTCGCCTTATAATTGGTTGAAGTGAGAGAATTTCGGCCGTTTCAAGTTGACACATACCAGGCGCGGATCCAGGGAGGGGGCGTGTTGCGCCTCCCGGTTAATTCTGCAAATTCTTGATTGCAAAATCAGCCCATTTTGAGCTATTTGGGACAGTTTCAGCCTTCAGCCCCCGGTAATTTTGAACATTTTTAAATCCTGGATCCGCCATTGCATACAAGGGTTTGTAAATTCAGCATTGATATGTTTCTATAGTGATATTGGAAACCGTGTGGGATAGCGGCAAGTGTGAGATTGTGACCACCACTCATGCTCCTGGAGCTAGGGTTGTGGCAACCGTTACAGAGCAGAGCTATTTATTATCCTCGCCGCACTCGATAAGAAAAAATAATAGCTGCAGCCCTTGAGGTTAGTGAGGAGACCTGCCTCCTGGAGAATGGGTGGTCAAAAACTACAGCGTGCTGATGCGACGAGCTAAAGACATTATCTGGGACAGTGATCACTTAAATAGTAGGGTTAATAAATGAGAATCCCATTCCAGAAGTTGGGGAAGTTTGAAAAATGTTTTCTATAGTTTTGAGGGTGCTCAATCAGAATTTTGGGGTCCAACCTCTGGGAAATGCGGGGAACTTTGTAAAAATAAGGGGGTAAAATTAGTACGGGGGTAAACTTGAAATCAAGTCAAAGTGTGTTTAATGTACACCAATGTATTTGTCTCATTATAAAGGATTAAAAAAAGTATAGTTTGTCTAGGTTCTGACCACAGCCGTTGGTGTACATAGACGGTTCAGCCACTTGTATCAGTATTGTCACGTCAGAAAACGATAATTAAGTCGAAGCCATGCAATAAATATGTCTTAATTGATAGATAGTTGTGTAATGATTACTTAGAAATTTTGGAAATTGAAGAAAAAATTGTCCCTTGGTTGGAAAAAGCAGCAAAACTAAGGAATTGATGGAAATTCTGCTGGAAAATCCAATATGGCGGCTATGATATGTGCTGTATATAGGCATTAACAAATATGGTCAGAAAATGATAACTAAGTTGAAGCCATGCAATTATCATGTCTTATTTGAAAGATAATTGTATAACAATTAATTACAGACTTAAAAAATTGAAGACAAAATTGCCCTTTGGTTTAAAAAGCAGTAAAAGTATTGTATTTCAGTTACAAATCCAATATGGCGGCTATGAAACAAATGTCCGGGGTCTGTGTGACGTTTAGTTAAACAGGTGCAGCTCTGGCCTGATCGCTAATAGCCTCGTCCCCAGAAGCCCCAGATTTTACCGGAAGTGGTCAACATTTTGGTATCAGAAGAAAGCTGCTATTTTTCTCATTTACACTGTGAAATCTTAGAGCCAAAGGTTGTTTGGTTTGGAAGTTATGAGCGAAAATGTGCCCTATTTTGGTCGACCAATATTAATTCTACACAGTACTCTATGGGGCTTAGAAAGTCACGTTTTTAGCTCTTGTATCAAAACGGATTGAAATATTGGCGCGAAACCTTACAGGTGGGGTTTTGGAGTGAAGGCCAATCTATCAAGATGAAAACTTCATATCCTTAAATCGGGCCATCCCCCTTTAAGGTTTAAGGTCATCCTGGGGTAAACCTTACCCAGTGCTCCGATTTTACTGAAACAAATTGTTCTCCTTGCCTTATTTTACAATGTTTGGCGTTTGGTTTCGTAATTAGTGGGTCCACCCATAACAAGGGTCTACATAATCTATAGGGGTCACCAAAACTTGACCTCAAATTGAATACAGAGCTGTCACCCAAAGAATTAAAACACATTTTCTGCTTCAGTATGACCAGAGCAATAATTTGACACCAATTTCAACAAAATTTTAGCATTTGATATTTTTTGCCCCAGGATGACCTTGAACCGTATCAGGGCTGTAGCCGTGTAACTAAAAGTTGGGCCAATCAATGACATCACCATGACAGAGGAAGAAGTCAATACTCAGTTGGACAAAATGGCTAACAAGGCAAGGGGACCCGATCCGGGGACCCGATGATGTACCTATTGATGTTGTGCAGATGAAGGAGCAGGTTGGTGTAAAGTGGATGACATCTTGCCTGAAGGAGATCCAGAGAAATGGCTTACCACAGGAATGGGAGAGGAGCAAAATAAACTCCCAGTTTTCAAGCAGAAAGGTGTTAGGTGACTCCCTCAGTTGTGGAAACTACCGTGGAATTAAAGCTTCTGTCATTCACTAAAGCTGGGGGAAAGGATTATTGAAGCTTGGATCCGTGAGCTGGTAAAGATTTAATGGTAGGAGTGGGCTATACGGAGGGCAAAATTACTTTTTTGGTTATTTTCATTAGGGCTGGTTTTTTTGTATTCTATTATACCTATCTCAACGTGAAATGACAAAATATTTGCTTCGGGTCCAAGAAAAAAGTGTGCAGCGCCCTCTTGTGTCATGTCCTTTAATTTTGTGGTGGGAGTGGATTTGAGCAGAAAATCCCTCTAATTACTCTTTTCACAGGTATTTTGTAATGCTTTTGATGTTTACTTTTATGTAAATGAGTAAGAATCTGAATTTTGTGGGATTACATGGCCGGTGCTGTGAGCGGAGATATAGTCCTTCCGGGCTCACAGCTCCGGGAACAATGTGAAACAATAGGGCATCGATTTCAGTTGACTATTCACTAACATTAGTTTTCAAGCGTTTTTCGTTGTCGTCTATGAGCCCGGTCTATGATACCCAAAGAGGTTCTATATAGATGTCAGATAGGAGAAGGCAAAACAGTACGTAATCTTTAGAAAATTCACCGTCTCGCATGTTTTTGCGACCACAACGATACACACCTTAGAGTACCAACACTAGAAGCAATGGCTGACTCGCTTCTTCACATTACTGTGGGGTGCGCTTTGCATATTACCACTAATCGGTTTATAGTGATACTAGTATACAAAATTAATGTATGTGTAGAGGGTGGCCAGGTGTTTGTGATGTTTTGAATAAAGTGGGTACGGTTCATGTGCTCAAACTCTTTTTTTCTCATTAATGGCAATGCGGCGCTTAGGTGGAAAAGAGATAATTGAGGGCGGGGGGTTTATTTAAATCAAGACCGACTGATGTGTCCTTTCATTCGTTGTGTGGCCATCGGTTAGGAAAATATTATAACAACACAATAGCACCCAAACATCCAACAAAAAATGATATTTTGGCGGATTTGTTTGTATCGAATAATGACCTCGAGGTGTGTACTACAAGCACCCAAAACTGATAATTATCCGTGCAATATTCAAAAATGTCGCGCCCAGACGGACACGACGGTTTTGAATTTTGCGTTTACCCCCTTGATGATACATGCCGAGGCTAGGATTACTTTCACAGCTGAAATCACAGGACCATCATTGAGGTGACATTTCCCAAAAAAAGGTGTGGTGGGATGGACTCAAGCAATCCTCAGAGATAGCAGTCTGGGTATTAGGGTCGGCTTACAATTGTTGAAGTGAGAGAATTTCGGCCGTTTCAAGTGGCCACATACCAGGCGCGGATCCAGGGGAGGGGCGTGCGCCTCCCGGTAAATTCTGCAAATCTTCGCAAAAAGCAGCCCATTTTGAGCTATTTTGGACCAGTTTCAGCCTTTCAGCCCCCCCCGGTAATTTGGACCTTTTCAAATCTGGAATCCCCATTGCATACAAGGGTAAAGTTCAGGCATGATACTGTTCATATAGCGGCCATATTTAACCATGTGGGGATAGCGAGCAAGTTGAGATTTTTGACTACCACTCATGCTCATGGAGCATAGGTGGTGGGCAACCGTTCCAGAGCGGGAGCTATTCATTATTCCTCGCCGGACCGATAAGAACAAAAATAAATGCTGCAGCCCTTTGAGGTTAGTGGGGAGACCTGCTCCTGGAGACTGGGGGTTGGGTGGGTCAAAAACTAACAGCGTTGCTGATAGCGACGAGGCTAAAGGAATTGATCTGGGGACATTGATTCCCCTAAATAGTAGGGGTAGAAATGAGGAATCCCATTCCAGAGTGTGGGGGAAGAAGGTTTTGAAACAGTTTTTCTATAGTTTTGGAGGGGGTGCTCAATCCGATTTTTTGGGTCCCAACCTCTGGGAAAGAGGGGAGGGAACTTTGTAAAACATAAGGGGGGGAAAAATTAGTACGGGGGTAAAACTTGAAAATCAAGTCAAAAGTGTGTTTAAAGTACACCAATGGTATTTGTTCATTATAAAAGGATTAAAAAAACAAAGTATAGTTGTTTCTAGGTTCTGACCACAAAGCCGTTGGTTGGGTACATAGACGGTTTTCAGAACTGTATCAGTATTGTCACGGTCAGAAGAAAAAGCTAATTAAGTCGAAGCCATTCAATTAAATTTGTCTTAATTGAGAGATAGTTGTGAATGATTACTTAGGGAAATTTGGAAATTTGAAGAAAAAAATTGTCCTTGGTTGGAAAAAAGCCAGCAAAACTAAGGATTGATGGAAATCTCTGCTGGAAAATCCAATAGGGCGGCCATATGATATGTGCTGTATCTTGGCAATTACCAAATATGGTCAGAAAATGAGAAATAAGTGAAGCATGCAAATTATTAGTCTTATGGAAAAGATAATTGTATAACAAAGTAATTACAGACTTAAAAAAATTGAGACCAAAATATTGCCCTTTGGTTAACAAGCAAGTGGTAAAAGTATTGTATTTCAGGTACAAATCCAATCTTATGGCGGCTATGAAAAAAACAAATGTTCCGGGTCTGTCGTGACCGTTTAGTTAACACAGGTGCAGATTCTGGCCTGATCGCTAAATAGCATCGTCCCCAGAAGCCCCACGAATTTAACGGAAGTGGTCAACATTTTGGCTCAAAGGAAAGCTTGCTAGTTTTCTCATTTAACATGTGAATGAAATTCTTAGAGCCAAAGGTTGATTGGTTTGGAAGTTATTAGCAAATGTGCCCTATGGTCGACAATATTTAATTCTTACACAGTAACTCTATGGGGCTTAGAAAGTCACCCGTTTTAGCTCTGTATCAAAAAGGATTGAAATATGGCGCGAAACCTACAGGTTGGGGGGTTTGGGAGTGAAGGCCACAATCTATCAAGATGAAAACTTCAGATTCCTTTTCAATCGGGCAATCCCTTTAAGGGTTGAAGGTAATCCGGGGGTAAACCCTTACCCAGTTGCTCCGATTTACGGAACAAATTGTTCTCTTTGCCTTTATTTTTACCATGGTTGGCTTATTGAGTTTGTAGTAGTGGGTCACCCAGAACAAGGGTCTAACTCTAATCTATAGGGGTCACAAAAAAGGTTGAAAAAAACAAAAAATTAAAAAACTGAAAAAAATAAAGAAATTTAAAAACACCATTTTCTGTTCCAGTATGACCAGAGGGCAATTTAATGTTGACACCAATTTTTTTCAAAACAAAAAATTTTGGGCAATTTTGAGTTTTGCCCCAGGATGACTTGAACCGTATCAGGGCTGGTAAGCCGTTGTAACTAAAACAGGTGGGCCAATCAATGATCAACCCTGGACAGAGAAGAAAGGCAATACTCAGGTGGACAAAATGGCCTAAACAAGGCCAAGGGGACCGAATCCGGGGACCCGCTGATCTGTACCTATTGATTGTTGTGAAGGAAGGAGCAGGTTGGGTTAAAGTTGGAATTGACATCTTGCATGAAGGGAGCCAGATGAAATGGCCTTTACCACAGGAAAGGGAAGAGGAGCAAAATAACTACCAGTTTGCAGCGAAGAAAGGTGTTAGGTGACTCCCTCAGTTGTGGAAACCTACCGTGGAATTTAAAGCTTCTTGCTTTCACTAAGCTGGGGGAAAAGGATTGGAATTATTGCAAGCTTGGAGCCGTAGCTTGGGAAGATTTAATGGTAGGCGTGGGGTGGGCTATACGGAGGGCAAAATTTACTTTTTTGGGTATTTTCATAGGGTGGTTTTTTTTTCAGTATAACTATCTAAACGTGAAATGACAAAATATTTGCTTCGGGGTCCAAGAAAAAAAAAAAGGGTGCAGAGCCCTCGTGTGTCGTGTCCTTTAATTTTGTGGGGGGAAGTGGATTTGAGCAGAAAATCCCTCTAATTTAATCTTTTCACAGGGATTTTGTAATGCTTTTGATGTTATGTTATGTAAATGAGCTTCAAGATAGACTTGATTTGACGTTGCATGTGAATTAAAAATTGGACATTGCGTTTTTCTTAAAAAAAATTGACGTTTAGGTCAAAATTTGGCGTGAGGGCGCTTTTGCGATTTTTTCGCTTATTATGCTTTCTCATTGCTGTTTTGATGTTTACAGCCATGACGGTAATCCCAAATTTTTTGGGACCCAGCTCAAGAAATTGAGACTTTTATTACATGTAGTTTATCTGCAGTGCTTATTTCAACTGTAAATTTGAAAGATCCCATTCATTTCTACACAAAGAAAGTGCATTGGGACCCCTGTACATTTGACTAGGAGCATATGAGGAAACATTCCAAATGGAGTGATACAGGCAAATAAATGGAGATGAGAATGCAATCAATTTCTTGAGCAGGTCAAGTTTTATCCATCTTGTAGCTCTTAAACTCAAAAGCAAGCAAAAAGAAAAAGCGTTGGCGGGAAACAATGTGATGAAAGCGCCCTCACACTAAATTTGACCTAAAACGTTCCCAATTGTTAAAAGGTGTGATGAAACGAGGAGGATTTTGATCTTGGGCACCACAATATTGGTCATTCTAGTGATTTTATTATAGATTAGACACTCAAATAGATCTACTTGTATTTGGCTACAGAAAAACCTTAAAAAAAAAAAACAAGAGAGAGAAAAAATGCGATTGATTTGCTTAATTTCAATATAAAACTAAAAAATCAAAAGAATTTTGTATTTGCTCCCATACGAAATTCGAAATTTCAAAATGTTTGTACAAAAGAAACATTCTCAGGGCTTAATCCTTGCAGCTGGGGCTATTTTTGATGGAAAGCTGAAATCAGGGGCACAAAATCAGTACTTTGGGTTTTTTAGGGACCACCTGAATGTGACATCTCTTGTTGCCCTTTACGAAAACGCAATGTCCAAATTTCATGAAAACTTTCAAAATCAGCTATCTTGAGTCATATACATATAATAAGGACATCAAAAAAGCATTACAAACATACCTGTTGTGAAAAGAGTAATTAGAGGGATTTTTGCTCAAAATCCACTCCCACCACAAAATCAAAGGACATGACACAAGAGGGGCGCACACTTTTTCTGGCCCGAAGCAAACTTTTTGTTAATTTCATGTTGATATAGGTATAATAGAATACAAAAAAACCCCAGCCCTAATGGGAAATGAAAAGAAAAAAAATGACATTATAGCCCACTCATATTCATAGAGTAAAAACAATCCACTATGGCTTTCCGAAGGCAATTAGTCTACCATGAGCCGATCAGCCCAGAAGGTTTTGGTTAGAAGAACGAGATACCAAAGCTGATTAGGTTAAAATTTCAGAGAAAGGAAAAATATAACTTTTGAAAAATATGAAAAGTCGCCGGAGGGGGGGGGGGGACCCGGTTGTTGCGTGGAAGCCCCAGGAGAGGGGTAAAGTTAATATGGGGGTCAAAGATTGAACCTGCTCTAAATCTAATGAAAATAAGCTCAATTATTCCTGGTTACCAGGGAGTAAAAAAAAGTCAATTGGGTCAATGTGTGTGGTGCTTCCTTTCCAAGTATTTGGGGAAGAATAGGCTAAAGGTCAATTTGTTTATTCAAGAAAAGGTCAACAAATGATAATTTCCAAGATTTCTGTGTAAAAAATATTTAAAAAAATTTTAATGGATACTGATTCAATATTCTGGCTTTTAGTTTGCATAGTGGGTTGGTTCCCTTCATAGGGAGGGGGTATAATGTCCCCACCCCCATAGAATCCTACAGAGAATTTTGTACCCCTTCCATTATAACAAAACAAGGAGATGCCGGAAAGTGCAAAAGCATTCCATATTTGGATTCAGTATCATTTAAACATTAAAAAAAAATTATTTTACAAACAAATGGGTATTGCAAAGGGTGACCGTTCTTGAATAAAACAAATGGACTTTAGCGTATTTTCCCAAATATCTTGGAAGGGAAGCACCACCGCGTTGTGAACCCAAGTGACTTTTTAACCCTGCTTAACATAAGGAATATTGAAGCTATATTATTTATATTAGATTAGCGCAGTTCAAAACTTTTGACCCCATAGTAACTTTACCCCTCTCCTGGGGTACACGGCACCAACAACGGGTCCCCGGCAGGACTTCTATTTGCAAAAGTATATTTTATTGAATTTTTCCCGTGGTCAGATACTTGGTTATCTCGTTCGTCTACCAAATCTTCTGGGGATGATGCTCTACATGGAGCCAATGTTTTACCTTAGAATGCTGCAGGAGAAATGTAGAGAATAACAACAAGGAGTAGCATATGGTGTTTGTGGAGTACTTTAATTCCTGGTACTCGTTAAAGAAGAGGGGTGGGGTGGGTCCTGAATGGCTATGTTGAGATCCCGAGGGGGTGTGTGTGGTTGAGGCCCAATCCACAATGCACCAGTTTGGGATCACCTCAACATGGTCATGTGATCCCACCAAAAAATCTATTATTAACACATCACCAATTTCTTGACTTCTATTTGCTTCATTTTCACCCACAAAAGGGCAATTAGTACTTAGGGAAATTTTTAGCGTATTATGACACGTACCTGAATGTGTTCTTAATAAACTTTTGAATAACACTTGTTTATCCCTAAGTAAAGCTGATATAAGGTTGTACCGTACAGTATGGGCAAATTGCAATGCATTGTGGGATTGATTCAAATCACCCTTTGGTTGAGATCATTAAGGACATGTATAGAGTGGCGAAAACGCAATCCTTACCGCAGGGCAAGGTGTGACGATGGAGTCACAATAGAAAGGTTGGTCTACACCAGGGATTAGCGCTAAGCCATTCTTTTATCCTAATATTGGACCGTCATCAAGCAGGGCATTGATGAGTTATCCAGGGGCGAGCTTGGTGTTTTAGTGTTAGAATTGTGGATGGAAAGGAAACAGCTAGAGGTACTTGAGAGACAAGTACCTGGGCACCACAATCCATTAAGACGGAGATGTGGAAAGGAAGTTGATCTGAGGGCTTGAATTGGGAACTCTTCTTGTACTGGGTGGTTGGACGAGAATGAAAAACAAGGGTCAATGCCATTGACCTCTATTGCGATTGACAAGTTTTTAAAAATGATGACAAAAAAATATTGATCATATTTATGTTGCAGTCTTTGTGGAAAGATGAACAATTTTTTAACCCATTTTTTTAAAGTATCGGAGCAATATAAAGAATTAACTTTAGTGCATGGACCTTTGACATTTGACGTTTTTGTCTTATATCTCCATAACCCATACATTGTGAGTTATAGTACAAACTATACTTTTCTTACTCCTTGTAACAATGATGAACACTTTGGTTTACCTTTTTTTTACAATCATGACAATACAAGCATTTATTTTTTTTTGACCCCTGGGTATGGACCCCCCCACTTTTTACTGGATTCCGCCCACGCTTTCAAGAGGAAACCATTAGGAAAATTATGTTTGCTTATCCACGGCACGGAAATGCTACAAAATGGACCTAACTAATAAAACTCGCAAACATCTTTTTTATAAACCCACAACCGCCCAGCAGCCGCCTGTTAAAAGCACCAGGAAAATTGCAAAACTAGATTTGATTGTGGTTGTTGTTCAAAGGGTCTTTTACAAGGGGGGTCCAGAAAGCATTCAATTTTGGGGTTGGTGATAAACATCATGTGTTACCATGTTATCAGAAGAGCAATAGAAAATCCAGGTGATGGTGTGAATTATTCATGACACTGACTGATAATCAATAGTTTTCACAAATGATGTCCACTGGTAGTGTATCCTTTTTTCTTGCCCTGTTTATTTGCAATGGATGTCCCACAAAGATTTTGAATAAGTTTATCCTCTCCTTTCCTGGGACCTTTATAAAGACATTGCCTAATTAAAGACACTAGCAGTGATTCACCCAAAGAGTCAAAATATTGAAAATTGCAGGAATATCTGAACTCTCTCCGTGCGGGGCAATTGTGTATAAGTTATAAAGTCATTGACATTTGAGACGATTTCCAAAAGTAATTACAGGTCATTTGCAGGAACCATCAGAATAAAAAAGACTAGAGCTTGTTTGGACTCATTCCAATGCTATTTTTAGGCTGACTTGAAATATGCCATGAAAATAAATCATTTTGAATGTGTTTCTCAACAAACAAACAAACAAATAAACAAATTGACAAAAATTAATGCGTGGTCGAGTGCCGCGATATCCGCATGGAGAGAGTTATATGTAAAAGATAAGTCTGTACTCACAATTACTTTTTCCTCTGATGAATTGTCGCAAAAAGGAAGAAAACGGCAGTAATCAAAGATCTGAAATCTCCGTTCATACTGACTAAACTATCCGATTTTTTCCTTATTAATGTTTGCTTCGGGTCGTATTATTTGTCGGGTATGTTAGGAATACAGTATTTGTTAGCCGACTGCAAATTCTGATTTATTTATATTTTTTTCAATTTTCTGATTTAGCATCACTGATAGTGCCTTAAACCGTCACAAGGTTTTAATTGAATATCTGCAATTCTTTTCTTTCAAAGAGATAGTGATTAATTTTAATCAATTAATCAAATCAATTTATATTTATTGGTACAACATTATTTCATTCATTTTATTCAGTACTTATACATAAAAAATAATAACAAAGAAAAACACACCTAACCTAACAAAAGATTGCACATGTATAAAAAACAATTATAAAATCTAATGTATCAATGTGATGTGGGTACGCGGAGAAACTATTTCAAACTGAGAAAAATGTAAAATAAACCCAGTCGTACCAAGGATAGCCAAAAAAGCCTTTTTTACAAAAAGCTTAATTCCATTGGTGTCCCTTAACAGAAAAAGCAGCAACAGAGAGGTCAGACCATTAGCAAAAACTGTTTTATAAAAACAGTGTAGGGCCAACAAGCAATTATTTGCCTAGCTTGCTCATAAATATGTTTTTAAAAACGCAAAGTTTGAATGAGCCAATTACCAATTTCTTTAATTTAATTGGGTATGAATTCCAAAGAATGAATTGCGGTATAGAAAAAATGTACTGGCTATCTCGACCTTGATCCTAGGGGACAATGAATTGTATGGCTACCCCTGGTATATTAGTTGTGAACAGATATGCACGGGTAAAATGAGCTGTTAAGATAATCTGGAGCAGTACCTTTAAAATTTTTAAAAACATTGTTCATTTCATCTGAATCATCTGTCGTTTTACTGAAGCAACCCGGCTCTATCCAACCCCTCTGCACACGTATGGACCATGCATATTCAAATAAACCGAACTACCCTTATATGCTTGTTTTGAAGCTATATTTTTATAATATTGAGAAAGACTTGGATACCATGAGGAACATGAATAATCATAGGGACATAAAAATAAGTGCAGTGCTCAATGTTTTGCGAGTTTTTCTCACTTAACAATGAGCATGTTCCTGTACCTAATCCCAGCCCTCGCCAAGCTTTTTTTAAGATATCACAGGCAATTTTTCCCCAGACACAGATTGATCAAGGGTAAGCCCTAATTTTAGCAATAATCAGCGGCTTCAATTTGGTTTCCACACATGAAAATGAAAATTTTTGACCATTTTGAGTTGTCTTTTTGAACCAAACGGAACACATCCGTATTATACCAAGAGTAAAGAAGCTTATTATCACCAGCCATTGACGGCACGACTCCAATTCCTTTGCTAAGTTTGTCTGCAATACACTGGGCATTTTTGTCAGAAACCAAGAGAGCGCTATCGTCTGCTAACAGCAGGAGTTTGCCATCGACCCTGGCATGACTGGCGGCCATGTCATTTATAACAGCATAGAAAAGAATGTGGCCCAAATGCTGCCTTGTGGAACCCCACAGGAAATTTGAAGGAGGTCAAACAATCCACCTTTTCACAGAACAATTTGTTTTTTCTACCACTGAGTGTACGATTACTAAACCGTCCCAGAGTCTATGCCCATGGCTTTAATTTTTTGCAAAAAATGACTGGTCGACAGTGCGAACGCCTTTTGGAGATCTAATAACCTAATCCAGTATAATTACCCTTGGAAACTTGATCTTGAATATATTCTGTTAGATGGATCAACAGGTCATCAGTGGAAAAGGAGTTTCTAAAACCAGATTGGGTTAACTATAAAGTATATTATCTTCACGCAAGTATGAATCGACCTGGGTAAAAACCGCTTCTTTCAAGGATTACTAACGGGCCTGTAATTGCCCACGTCAGACCGGCTGTTTTACCTTAGTGGGTCTACCACGGGCCCAGATGTAAATCTTCAGGAACTGTTTTTGTTGTAATAGACGTATGATTTTGCGTGAGTGATCTTTTAATGCTGTTGCACATCCTTCAAACACCTCCTGGGATTTCATCAAGACCCTACTTTTTATCAGGCTTGGCGTAAGTGAACGTGCTCTTTAGAACAAGTCAGAGGAGACTGAAGAAAAGCCTGAATCCTTTGTTTGTAACCACCCCTTTGTTTGTAATATCGTGAATGTAATGGAATCATATCAAACTTTCCAAAAGCTAGAAGCTAGCATATGGCAATTTCTTGACCCATGTTACTTGCCACAGTAGTAAAAAATGATTGATGTAATTAGCAACAGCACCAGAATCAAAACAGGCTTACCATCAATGTTCAGAACCACGTTGGACTGGTCCTTACTTTTGGAATTATAGCCCAGTATTTTGAATTATTTGCCAATTTTTTTTTTTGGCTCAAGCCCTCGCCGGATAAGGAATGAATGACGCCCTCTATAGTTTTTTATGAGAATGGCGGATGGACTTGAAACGTTTTGCATAATAAAGCAACATGCTCAGTTTACCTTTTTCTGGTTTTCAAAAAATCCCAACTTTATATAAATTCCACAAATCGTTTAATGTAATTTATATACAGGCTCAATGGACACTTAAAATTTCAAGTATTTGAACGGCCTTTCCAACCCCAAGAACCACAATGCCGCCGTTGCAAGGATGTGCGCTATAGTGTATATTAGCAACATAATATGTGAGTGGCGTTCAGGTTCTTGGGGTGGAACAGACCCTCATTTGCATTTTTGGTTTTTCCTGGGGGCCGGAACACTAAAATGGAATTGCCAAAAACACCAACGACTTTTTACATACAAACCACAAATATCCACCATATGGTAAGGCATGCTAATCACGCAAGGGCTCTGTTCAGTGTGCACCTAGGATGAGCACATGTTAACAACAGCTTCCCATGCACGTCCTGGGTATCATAAATCATACAAACAGTGTGAATGTATTTGCTCCCAACATGGTGAAATGAAAGTTATTGGGAAACTGCGCCATGGGAATTGTAATTTTATTAGCTCATAGTGTTAGTTAACTGCTGCATGATTAAACAATAAACGCGGTCATGGTCATTGTGTTGTATTCCAGAGTCTGGCTTGGTGTGAAGACGGTTTATTATCCAAATCTTAGCAGCATAAGCATAAGGTAGTTGGGTATTGTTATAAAGGCTGCCTCATGTAGCCTCTTTGTGCTTATTGAGGACAAACCGTCTATTATACGGCTCACTTACAGTTCCATGACAAAGGGCCAAGCTATGCACCCTCTTCCTGTTGCTTCATATAAGTAATCGTGGTCATTGAAATGGAGGCGTGCTCTAAGCTTTGCTTCTTCCAGAGAGCATGCCCCTGAAGTTTCTCAGACTTTTCTCATTTTTTCCTTGATACAAGTGTATTTTGGTGATAAAAAAACACTTTGCGTACATGATAAAGTAGTTGTCAAATACCAACTCAAATTGATGGTGAAATATAACTATTATGATTATAGAGGGCCTCCTTCTCTCCTTATCCGGCGATGTCCTTTGTACTCCTCAACTTTGTCCCTAAAAAGTTAGCCTTTGCTTTTCTTACGGCTCTCTGAACCTTATTGCGTAATTTACAATAATCAGAATACAAAGCGGGGTTTTTTTTTTGTTTTTGAAAGTGTAGAGAAACTTGTCTCTGCACCTAATATCTTCAAGAATGTCATTGTTGATCCATGGCTCAGTTCGACTCTTCAGACGAATTTCTTTTATAGGTGCAACGCTGTCCAAAATACTGCTAAGAATCGTCCTAAAAGTCCCCCAAGCCTGATCAACATTGCTACAGTATATACATCTGACCAATCTGCATTAAAAATGGCATTCAACAAAAATTCAACCGAATAATGTTTTAAAGAACGTATTTTAACATGTTTAATAACATTATGATGATTGATCTGCTTTTTAACAACCCGTACGAGAACAGTAGATAAGAATGTGATCACTCATTGTACCTGATTGACAGATTTTGTTTGTGTTGAGACTAGGAAAACGAGTTGGTTCATTTATGAGATTTTTCAGATGAAATAAATTCAAACCATCTAAATACTTATTATTATACTCGATTCATCTGATATGTGACCCCGTACCATTCTTGCGGAGGTGAAAAATTCAATGAGGCGCAGGGACTTCTGTTAATCATGTTATTGTAAGGAATGTTAAGGCCTGAAATACACTATTGTGCGTTTCCATACATGAATGAAATTGTATTTAGTGGCAGGTGAGTGAGTTATATGACCGGAGTGTCCTCCAAGATAATCCGGTGTGGCACGTGCATTTGAATTCTTTCATTTTCCCTCTCCGACTTAATTGAATAGGTCCAAAACTCCAGGAGCTTCCAGGGGGACGAACGTATCACGCGAATCGATAGATTCTTGACCCCCAAATGGTATGACATATACGCACTATTCAGAATAAACTGTTGACATTAATGGTCGATTCTTGGAGATTTTGGAAATTTTACATTATAGGCCTACTGTAAAAAATAATTTGATCAAAACACTTTAAAAAAACATATTTGGTGAGTTAATTCAGAGATTGTGAATGTGTGGAGAATAAAAAGTACTGACGAACACCCTAACTTTAGTAGGCCTATATCCACATTTTTTACAGTGCATATACTGTAAAATATACAGTAAATTTAAATGAAGAGCTGTATTTTTACAGGGTTTTTTTTGGCAGAATTGCTGCCAGGATTTTACTGCAAAAATTTACAGTATTTTACATGTAAATTTGAGTACTTAAAGGTCCATGGCCCGATCCCTAATAGCCTCGTCCCCAGAAGCCCAGATTTTACCGGAAGTGGTCTTTTTTTTTTTTTTTTTTTTTGACATATACGCACTATTCAGAATAAACTGTTGACATTAATGGTCGATTCTTGGAGATTTTGGCCCGAAATCATGCTCCAGGAGCATAT
>JAMKCH010085295.1:0-42363 GCA_023653785.1 Ophioderma brevispina
AAAAACAGTTCGCCCTTGAATGGATTCGTTCTAAATCGAGGAAAGTCGTTTCGACCATGTGCGATGCGATGTGACGGACCTGAGTCGATCTCTGCAGCTCTGTGTAACGCTGGTGAGTAAAGTCTTATTTTTTCACACAAGTTTTCGATCTATCGAAATACAAATATTTTCTAGACCTTTTTTAAACATACTTTTTGATTATATGAAATATCAATGAATGACACTGCAACCAACGCCCGGGAACCAACAACGGTTTACTTGCTGCAACTGACAGCTGATACTAGGGTGTCCGGTCATTGCACACATCGAGCCGTCACTTACACATTTGCGCTAATGCAAGTAGTGGCGATCACGAAAAATACACTTTTTAAAATCGCTCTATTATTGAGACTATTATCAATATGGTTCCAAAAACTTCATGATATAACTCACAAAGGATGAAATCTAATATAGATATCGAAAAAAATGACCAAAGTCCAAATTAAAAACATTTTTGGATGGTTTGAAGTCGGCACTCACCAGCGCAGTACCACCGCGAAACCCTACACTCGCTGTGCATGGTCCCCGTTTTTTGTCCTTCACTCGCAGTGTGGAATTCAAGATTTGATCATAATTGTAGTCATGGTCTTGTAATAAATGAATATTGGTGAAGTATGATTGTGAAAGACTAAGCTTGAAATACATCAAAAGCTAATAGTGAAGGTGAAACAGTGGTGAAGCTTAAACTATGCAATGGCAAGTATGATGAAACAGTAGTGAAGCTTGAACTATGTAATTTTCAGTATGGTGAAACGGTGGTGAAGCTTCAGATCTGCCAAAATTGACAAAAGTGAAGCGTCACCTTTGGAAATAAATCAAAGGGTGAAGCCTGGACTAACAAATTCGCAGATATAGTGATACCGTGCCTTTGTTTTTTGTAAAGCAAGTGAAGTAGCGGTGAAATCCTGACGTGATAAATAATTGGCCCAGGTGAAGAAAGGTGATGACGTAGGAGGGTGGGTCCAGGCTTCAAAGTGATGCCTGCATTAGGGCAGGCGACACAACAGTGGACAAAGTGATCCCTATGTATGTGTCTTCCTGCCTTAGGGCAGGCGACACAAAAATGAATTTCTTAAATTATATTATTGATGCCTTACCTTTGGTGCCTGTTTCTTCAAGTCATATTCAGTGATGTCACCCTGCAACCCAGCTGAAAAGAGTCGCCCTTGGGCCCATACGATGGTATCCACCCTCCTCTTCTGAGATCCAGGTATGACCTTTGCGAAGAAGGTAATTAATTTGAGACATGTTCATAATTGAATGATCTGACTGAACAGCTGGATTCCTACCCACAGCATAGCCTGTAACCAGGGTTCGCCCTTTTCTTCCACAGGTGGAAAAACAACGCGTTTTTTTCCACAGTTTTTTCCACTTGGAAGAAACAGGTTTCTTCCAGTTTCTTCCACTTTCATAAAAGTCATTTTAAAATTTTCTTTTTTAATGCCATTGACTTAGATTTTTGGTTTTATATTATATAGTGAATGAAATATAGTGAAATAATTTAAAATAACCATTCAGGGAACCCCTACCTACCCCATGCAATTGCACAATTGATTGATTTGGATTGATCCACAAGGCCTAAATTAATAATAACAAATACATAACTGGAAGAAACTGTTTAGACATTTTCACACCAGAGGTGCCAAGACTTGAACATCTTCAATTTCCCATTAAAATTAAACCATCCCGGGTAAGCAATACAAAGTTAGATTTGTCTTATATACAACATGTAAAACAAAACAACAATAATGGTTGTTACTTTATGATTTGCATTTTAAAATTAACAAATTGGCCATACAGATGTTAAGCTTTTACATTGTTTGAATCTACAATTATAACTGTGATAATTATAGTTAAAAATGTGCACATGGAAAACAGATTACAATTATCATCTGTTTAATTTTATTGTAGGACAAAACAAAATTGTGAACAAATTTACTATATTCTCACAAGGGATACTAACAAGCTATAAACTTGAATTTTTTTGTTGAGAAAAAACGGATTTGGACATGTTGTCTGTAAGGTAGCCTTGATGATTTAAAAATAAGTACTTTCAAAATTTATGCCAACTGTGTTTTGTTTTTTGGTTGTTTTTTTTTTTGCTTCAATTGGGAGACATCATTCAAAGAATTTTTAATTACAAGAATGTTGGAACATTAACAGCATCAGTTTTCCTTTCAGCAAGAAGTAAAGCTGTGCTAAAAATAGAAAGTTTGAATTTTTTCATCTAGTCTTACCCTCTCTTGATACCACCTGTCGTCAATACTCCAAATCTCAATAGAAGCATCGGCTCTGCCTACCGCAAGCCTGTTACTGGTCTTGTCGTAGGCAAGGCACTGGATAGCACTCGGTACATAATCAAAGAACTTGACATGATGAAGACGGAACTCACCCATGCTGGTTCACCCAAGCATTGTCTTGACTGCTGAGAAAAAAGTAAAGTACGGTTTTAGGTAGCATGACTCAAGTCATAAAACTTCCGGGATGCCCAGTTTTAATGATAACCTTTGAGTTGAGCATCTAGAAGTAGTGATAGTATTTTGTCTCAGACCAGAGTAAAATAAAATCCTTTCTGGGAACTTTGGTCCTAGTGTTAATTTTTTTTTGTCAAAATTTGTTAATACAGGCACCCATCACAAGTGCATAGCATAAAGTACATATTGACATTACTTTAAAAAATACAGCAAGATGACAGTATGGAACATGACCTCAGATGACCTTTGACCTTGGTCCATGACCTTTCACATCAGCCCCATATGAAGGAACCCCTATTGCACCTTAACCCCAAGTCTGGTTTAAATCGGAGTTCAACTTTTTGAAGACAACCTGAAAAACAAAAACCACAAGTGTCGCCTGCTTTCGAGACCTTTTCTTCACTCCTATTTTATAACTTGACCTCAGATGATCTTTGACCTGTGCAAGTGACCCTTGACCTTATTATCAGGGCTGTATGCAGGATTATTTTGGGGGTGCAAGACTTTGAAAAAGTGACCTTTTGGTAAAAGTGGACCTACCCCCTAAAATGGTTCTTTTTGGACATCTCATCACCAAAACAGTGGATTTCTTGTCAAAATATCCCTAAATTTATTTTAGACCTTTCACCAAAAAAAAATACAGCAAAATGATGGACGTTTTGCACCTTTTGCCGCCTTTAGAAATCCACATTTCCTGCACTCCTTATTAAATTTTTACCCTCAGATGAACTTTGATCCTCTGCAAGTGACCCTTGACCGTATTATCAGGGACAGCATGCAGGATTTATTTTTGGGGGGTGCGGACTTCAAAAAGGGGACCATTTATGGTGAAAGTGGACCTAACCCCCCTAAAATGGTCATTTTTGGACTTTGGAACATCTAATCACCAAAAAAAAAAACGACTTATTTATTTTTTTTCCCTAAATTTGGACCCCCTGCTTATATCATCAATGAATGTTCCCATGTTGGGCATGTTTATAGCCCAAGTTTCCTGCAATTGGAAAGTGGACTAACTTTCATATCAGATGCCAGTTTGATGGTTTCTAGCCCATTTGATTAACTTGACCTCACTAGACCTTTGACCTTGGGCAATGACCTTCATCGCATTATCATTATGAAAAATTCCCAAGGGGCAATCTCTCAGCCTATTTTAGAAATTGATATTGTATGACATTGACTGATGTGACCTTGGACATTCATTATCATAAGGTTCCCAAAACGCTCTAGATCCCAAGTTCTATAGCGATTGAACTTTACTTTTCAACTGACGCAATTTGTTTCAGACCATTATAACTTGAGCTATATGACCTTGGTACCTGGACGACACCATTGAACATCATTATCTAGCAACAACCAGAATTTTGCAAGGGGGGGGTGCAGAGAAGGGGGATGCCAAGGCATTCTGAGGGGGGCGGAATTTGGGTTCCTTTTCATGTACACTGTACAAACGATCAGTTTATTGGGGGGATAGTTCGGGTTTCTGAGTGGGGGGGCACTCCCCTCACCCCCAGTGGCGGGCCAGACCTCTTTTTTTCTGGGGGGGAAAACGGGGAGCAAAGTGAAATCTTGGGGGGGGCAAAAAGTGAAATTCTGGGGGCAAAATATGGAAAATTTTAACCAATTTGGCCCAAAATCGCTGATTTGCCGCAAATCGCCGAATTTCGCCAAAATCCTTCATTTTTTTTCGGCCAGGGGGGGGGGGCAAACTGGGGGGGCAAGAAAAAAATTAGGGGGGGAAATGCCACCCCCCTTGCCACCGCCACTGCTCACCCCGATGGTTACGGGGGGGGGCCCCACGTCTATATAAATTTATTATTGAGTTTGACCAAATGAACAATTTGAAAAACCAGTCCAAAACACAAAATCGGAAATATATGTAAATTTTACGGTTACCCCAGGATGACCTTGAAACTGTGAGTGCCTATTGTACTTAAAACTATATAGATAGGGCAAGCTTTATACCTTTTTATACCTTAGGAGAAGCTCCAATAAAATTGGTGACATCTTTTAAATCAATTAAAAACATAAACCCCGTACAATGTTTACCCCTGTATAAAATTTTCCCCCCATATTTTGTTCGACATGTTCCACTAGTTTGATTTTGGTCAACTTTTAACACCAAATTGTTCTTTGGCAACTTGTTTGGTTTTACATCATTAAAATTTACTGGACTAAAACGGCTAGTTGTGAGATTTTGTGTCTTGGAGATTTTTTTTTTTTGGCCATATTAAATTTTTTTCTGAAGCCTGATTTTTTCTTATGGGAAAGTCAATCACCAATCCACTGAACAACATCGTATTTTTTAATTATTTTTAGAAAAACATTGATTATATGTATACATATGAAGCAAGAGACAAATTTTGTGTCATTGAAGGTTATTCTGAGTAGTTTAAATTTCAATAGCTTTTTACGAAAGAATGTATTATTCTGCCAACACCCTACTAATTCGACAATGTTAACGGAATAAACCGCATGTTAAGGGTGCTGGTGGCAGAATACTAAATTCATCTGCTTTTAACTTTCATACTGTGAATTACATGTACATGCTTAATTTGTATCATAATTGTATGCAGTAATTGCTGAGAAGCTTCACTCATAATTCTGATTTTTATGGAAAACAGTAAGAGAAGATATCGGTAGCTTCCTCCGAACCATGAGGCGCCGGGCACCCACTGCATACACCTGCACATTCTACGCAATGGGTGGGAGCAAGGAGAAATTCCATAATCACACTTATGCAACTATGCAATTTCCGACCTTATAGGAACTATTTGAGTATGACCAAGAAGCCCGACTCGCAGGGCTCAAACCTGGGCCGCTCTATCGTTCTCATACCCTGCCAACCGTTCGGCCACCTCGCCCTCATAAGGGCCATAAACCACCCTCCTACATGACTACATTTTTGGCAACATGGTTTTTCATGTTTTTAGACCCCCTGAAGATATTTAGACAGGTTGGTTGCTTCACCACAAAATAAAAATGAACCCCCTTTTATTATATCTCATTTTAGGTCATATTTCATACTTTTGGTGGCCATTTTGAAAAAGGGCAATAAACCACCCTCCTACATGACTACATTTTTGGCAACATGGTGTTTCATGTTCTTTTGGATTCCCCTGATGATATCTAGAAAGGTCATTTGCTTTCACCACAAAATGCACACGGGACTTCAACTAAAAATCCGGAATGTCAGAATATTTGAGAAACAGCCATGTTGTTGAATCATTGGAAATTTGTGTAGAAGCTGTATAATAAACCAATCTATCATTGACGGCTACTTTCGCTGTCAAATTCGGAATTATAAGTGAAGCTTCTGAAGATTTACTGCATCGTTCCGTGTCCAGTTCTTTCTCTCTTTAGCCTTTTTGATCATTACAGTTGGCGAGTAATATTTTGAACTTTCTTCCTTCTAATCATCTAAATCAATCTATCATTGATGACTGTTTTCAAGAGAAGATATCAGTAGCTTCCCACACTGCATTGCTTCCAATGGAGATTTCTGTACAGGTAGTCATGTGAATCGTTAGAGATGAAACATTCTTAAAATGCAAGTTTGTGATCAATACTGTTAATTTAGCCATGTTTTACCCCTAACAATTCACATCAGTACCCATACAAAAACCTCCTTTGGAAGTAATGCAGTGTGGGAACACAAAAGCCACACACATTTTTATAGTGTAGGCCTAGTTAGTCTTATTTCATATGACACCATTAACTCCTAAGCTGCCATTGTGGATGATTGACCACGGTGATTCCATAAGGAATGCCAGCAATGGCTTTGCACCCGATTTCTCTTTGGATAGGTTTCTATGGAATGGCATGCCCTTCGGACCCTGCTTTTTCAATGCAAATCTTAATGGTGAACAAAATCTCCAAATGATCAATAAGGAAATTCTTCCATAGGAAACACTACAGAAACACTATGGTCAACATTTCAAAATGCAAATTTTGCCACTTTTATATCCTGGATAGTTAAATAAAAGTAAGATAGCGACCATTGATCAAAGTGAGGACTGTAGCGTGTGTCATAAGTACTTTCCTGCATTTTTGGATTTTACACAAAACAATGACATAGTGTTTATATTCACAGAATTGCTACTGTAGCAGGATTATTACTGCCGCTCGAGACGTTTACGAAAGTTTTCAAAAGGGAATTTTGAAAGAGCACAGAAGTGGTCACATTGTTCCCGTTCAGAAATTCCGGCTTCGTTAAAGGGTACTTGATCGGCCAACTAGTCAAAATATAAAAAAAACCTGGCAATGATGGTCTACAAGTGAATTTTCAAGCAGTTTTGGCATTTATTTGGGCAGATGATGGTTTCTAGTTGAAGAGAGTTATACTAAAGGTGAATTTAGCAATTCTCAAAAGCAGGGTGTAAGTCCTTCATATTAAAAGAAAAGATAAGATAAGTGTAAATTGCAGTTAACATTCACAAGTAATTTATTAAATGTAGACTAAAAAAATTGGGTCAAAGGCTATGCTACTCGTATGGCTGAAATTCTTCCTGATATACTAGGTTGAGCAAGCTGCTTTCGTTAAAAACTTTATTGGTGATGCAGTGAGAACTGTGCGGATATCCTTGAATTTACTAAAATTGAAATATCCAGGGCCCTCTTGCTTAATATTAGAGTCGAAAAAAAGCATATGATCAATTGACATGAGTTTTTATTTTTTTTTAACAGTTATTAAATCTTTTAATTCAGTGTTGTCTGAAAAGATGGATTTATACCTTTTACAAGACATCAGTTGTGTCATGAATAACGGGTATGTAACAGCCAGGGGGCAATCGTTGCTGGAACGTCGAAAAAGACGTCGGGAGGTTTAGAAATTTACACACTAATTTTATGTCGACATGCAAACGATTTGACGTCGTTCTTAAAACGTCATTTCAATTTGCATTTTCGACGTAAATTTATAAAAAACAAACGCTGACCTGTTTTCGACGTGCCAACGTCGTTTCGACGTCGCTCTAAACGTATCCCGCTGGGAGGGGATTTTAATATTAAGCGGGGCATTCGTCAAGGCGATCCGTAAGTTCAATTTTATTTATTTTAGCAATTGAAGTGTTAATAAGAGAGGAAAGTGATATAAAAGGTATTCAGATAAATGCAGACAAGACCATCAAGATATCTTGCTATGCAGATGGATCTTAACATGTTTTTGGAGGGATGTAAACTCTGCACAAAAGGTGTTAAAATCCTGGATGACTGTTTTATATTTGCTCTTCCCTTTGAAGGTTAATGTGGATAAATCTGAAGCTATGTGGTTGGAAGGCATAGGAATAGAAATGATTTAACCCTTTAAATATTGTCTGGACAAACAAGATTAATGGTGCTTTGGTAGTGTTTTTTCATATGATATTGATCTTGCTAATAAGTTAAATTTTAATGATAAATTAATTCTCTGAATCAAACATTTGGCATTATGGTGGAGAGTAGAGGATTTAACGGTCATTGGTAAAATCCTATTTACTAAGGTTTTGGACTTTATAAATTTTTATAATGTGACTAGATATGATTCCAAACCCTACTGGAAAATCCAGAGAAAAATTAATGCCATTGTTCACCAATTCATGGAGTGGACTGATTCATATCCAAAAAGGTCTGTCTTAGGGCAACTATAATGGACAGGGGCCTTTTAAAATGATGATATTTATGCAAAAATTAAGGCTCAGATGGCATTTTGGGTCAAGCGATATCATACTGGTAGTCATGTTGGATGGAAGATGACTCTGTCTCATTGGTTATGAAAATTGGCCTTCAATTATTAGTAAAATGTAATTTGAATGTGAAGAAAACTAAATGTTATTTCACCATTTTTTCATCATGTGTTTTTAGCTCTTGGGCAGAGTGTAAGCACAAACTCATACAACGTGTTTAATCAATATTTGAATTGTTGTATGACTGTTTGAAATAAATCCTGTGTTTTATAAATCCCTTGTTGGAAGCTGTTATTGTTAAACTCAGGGATCTTTTTTATGACACTGGTACTTAACATAGACCTTTTGTAACTTTTGGTATGGAAGTGAAAGGAATACTTGAGTGGTATAGCATTGTTAACGCATTGCCCAGTTCAATGGCGTCACCATATTGATAACATGAAGGTATAATACAATAGGTTTGATCGTGACTTGATATTGGTTGTTTATATAACCGCTTTTTATACCTGTGGACGTATTAAATCTAAGAATATGATCAAATCTGGTGAGTAAACTATGGATGTCCCAAAAAGTGTTATAAGCTTTAAGGGAAAACAAGGCGAACTCTATTTACACGATGGCGTAAAATATGGTCCCCGCCGAATGTCGCGATCACTAACATGGCGATAATGCCACTACACCGCCCCACCCGTCTCTCCCCAAAACCCAGCAACATCCCATCTCATCCACAACACCCTGCAAATCCCACCCTCCCCAACACCCTCAACCATCCACCCTCAGGCTCAACACCCTGCAACACCCACCCCCCTCCCCAATCACCCACACCCCACATACTCTGCAACCCCTACCCTACCCCCCTCCCCAACACTCTGCACCACCCACCCCACCCACCCCCCCGATCGCCCAAGCCCCTGCAACAACCACCCCCCTCCCACACCCCATAACTGCCCACCACCCCAACTCTGCAACACCCTACCCCCCTCCCCAACACTCTGCAACCCGCCCCCCCCACCCCCGCACCCAACCACCCCCCTCCCCAACACGCTGCAATACCTAACCCCTCCCCAACACCCCACCCCCTCCCTATGGCAAGTAGTCTCATGTAGCGAAGGAATTGTGCCTATCCGATGTAACCGTTTCAGTGATACAACAATTACGCATATTACTTAGCTCATCTTGGCATACCTAAGCCCCTATATGACATACTTTCAAATTTACAAATCAAGATGGTGCCCATGAATATGCTTTCATGCAGCGTAGGCATTTTGAGTAATCCAATGTACAGTGTCCAAAAATATAACCATTACGCTGATTTTTGCATATTATTGCTTCATTTTCATACTCAATTTGCCCGAAATACGCCCCAACTCTAAAATCAGGTTGAAAACTCTTCAGCCCCGCTTCCTTCATCATTATATGCCTTACGGAACATCAGATAAATTGTAACGGGCCTTGCAGAACATTTTAAATATTATGCACATTAGATACTTGTTAGCATATTTTACCCCAAAATCTAATGAGATCAAGAACTCACCCCCGCTCTTCTTTCCACCAATTTACTTCATGTCGCCCTTACGGAACTCCAGATAAATCGTATACAACGGTGGGTTAACATTTTATCACGGACGGAACGGACGCTGCCTCATTTATAGTCCCCCCATTCCGACTCGTTCGGCGGGGACAATTATAATATTGACGTCTCAGTGTATAAGGATTTTTTATCGTACCATGGAAAGTGGAAAGTAGTTACCAATTGATTCAGATTAAGGTGGTTACAGTCAGAATAAATCATCTTATCTTGCCAACAAACAATGGTTCTAGAATTGGCATTATCGACAGTCCAAACTGTACAGGTCATGTAATACCCATATTGAATCATTAAACCACCATGTTCGCTGATGTAACAAGTTAAGAGTTTTTGGAACGAGTTTTCAATTAAGTGGAATGTCCTTTTTGTGGAGGCTATTTACGTAATTATAACAAATTTTTGATTTTGATTAATTCAGAGAATTGTATGTTGAAAAAACCAGCTGCTTACATTGCACGTCGGTTATATATAGGTACAAGATATAGTCACGTGGTTCTTCTTGTCTTTCGAGATTTAAGAATTTTTTGATGGACACTATTCGCTTGGAAGAAACTTAGCCAGAAAGAAAGGTAAATTGGAGATTCACTTCAATAAGTGGTCTAGAGTGAGGGTTTTATAAATAATTTTTTTCTTAAGAATCTGACTTGAAAATAGCATTATTGTATAGTTAAGTATAGATGCATTTGTAGTTATCTTTTCTGCCATACACACTGTCACACTGTCTTAGTTTGTATCTTTGTATTTTGTTGGGTTTGTATAGATTTGTTCTAATATCTTTTATCGTAGTGGTCTGAAATAAAAGGCCAGCCCTTTGGGGGTTGTGGCTAAGACAAAAAAAAGTCATGCAACATCATTTAATGAGAAACCTTCTATCGATACCAGGGATCTTCAAATAAATCAGGATAGGCTACTCAATCAAGAAAGTGAAGGCATACTGCATGAAAAGTCGCTTATCGATCGCCGGTATGCGAGCATGCAAGAGCGTAGCTGGCACGTATTGAAGCAACCTCTGTATGGACAGAAAACTTGCTGCACCCGCCTCCTAAATCCAAGAGAGTTTCTTAAGCAAAACAAACCTCTTGAAACAGTCTCTAAAGAGCTTAAGAGGTCGCCATGTGAAAGAAAAGAACTTTATAGGGCACGTGAACGGCAGTTAGCTTGGCCAGCGACTGCCTCCAGAACAACCCAAGCATGCAGAGAATACAAAGGAAGCACCTGTAGAAATAGTGAAAGTTCAGTTGAACCAGGCAGCATGTATTCTTCGCATCCTTTGGATGATCTGGAGGGCAAACAAAAGTCCATTCAAATATAATTTACCCTTCCGTGCAAGGGGCCCTATAAGACTTGCCAAATCAACCAAAGAACTAGTCCCCAGACAGTTTGCAGTGGGCAGCTATCTGCAGTCAATGCCGTTTAAAATGTTTGAATTGCGCTCCCCGCTGTAGCATGCATATGCATGAAACTTGTAAGTTCTGGGTGACTTACCTCAAATACCAATTAGACTCACCACACGATGGCGGCGTTCCCCTTGTGATGGTGCACCTCGGGTTCACGCACAGCGCAGCGGAAAACTTTTAAATCAATATTTCCAGGTTATCGCAGGGGGGGAAAAAAATTTTTCAGCTCAGGTTTCATGACAGTTTGATGAACAATTGTTGGCATTTCAAACATTTCTTTTAATCTAGAATATATCACCCTTTAAATGAATTACAATTACATTTTAAAAAAAGATAAAAACCTTTAACATCAAAAAACAAAATTAATAGGAAACAAAAAATAAATAATTAAAAATTCATATTTTTATATTTTTTGTTACTCGCATGGATATGCAAAACAGAACCTGCGAGTGGTTGGCTTGAATTCCTTGTATTAAAGACAAAGGCAGTACTTTTTATCGATTCTGTAATTTCTATACGTGCGTTATCAAAATCCCGACTGAGATAGGTCGTCCACCCCCAAATGGCGATTTCCAAGTTGCTTATCTGTTTGTGTGTGAATGAGGCCCTCAAAACTTACCGGTTTATCCCTTTGCTAGTCGCTAAATAAAACCTGTCATTTAATTTCTGCAAGTAAAGCATTTAAAGCAATATTAGCACATTTTTGAGGGCGCCCAATTTTCAAAATTTTGAGATTTTACACGGTTTGCAGTGTAACTGGATAGTAATCTATACCTGTAAATGGTTAAGCTCGAAAATTTCCCTGTGTCACAAACGAAGGAATTTTGTACTACATGTAGAATAATTATTATCGGGGATCCCCGGATAATAATTCAACGGGCTGCGGAGGAAACGGCCTTCCAATTGATAGCCGGGAAAAGCGCCATGTACGTGCCTAAGCTCATCCATTAGTTGTTTTAAAGTCGGGGCAAGTCAATTAGAGGTTATTTTCTCGAGGGTTTGGTGGCACTATTTCACCATGGACGGCATAACGTAGCATTTCCGTCTGACGTTAGGTCCAATCTGGGATCCCAATTTAATTACAAAATTTTTGATTTTTTAAAAATCAGTACTTTCGCATTTTTTAGCATTCTCTTTGCAGTATAGTTTTTGTTCCCGACAAATTACCACCATAACTGTGCAAAAATATAAAATTTTTTGCAAAATCAAATTTTGGGGGGGCGCTCTTCAAAAAAATGTGTGCCAATATTGCTTTAATCTTTCAAATATTGAAATTCTGGTGAAAACAGTGATTTCTACGTTAAAATTGCTTTGAATCAGTGTTACGTACGGAGCAAATTTGTCGGCAGACGATGTTGACGGTCGTCATTTTCGCAAGGATCCTTCCGGTTGCGAATGGAATTTTGGGCTCTAATCTGTAACCCCTGACCCAACCTAATCGATTTTGGTATGCCCTTGTAGCGAAAAAAACATGCCCTTCCAATGATAACAAGTTCCCCCACATGCTTTGATGTATACTATTTGAGGTACGTTGAAGTTTTTATTTCGACCAAAATTGGTCGTGATTTTCTGGTTTTTCGATCAATAAGGTAAGAAATTTCACATAACAGAATCCCCATTACAGTAAATTTTACAGTAAGTTTATATGATAAAGTGAGACATTTCTCAAAGTTTCCAAGTTCATTGCACTCTGTGATTGCGGAAGAAGATGCGGGCGGAGATTTTTCTGAAACAATTGATGCATGCTGTCTGTGGTGCCGTACGGCAAAATCTTGCAGCTGGATCACTGGCATCCATCCGTATTATGAGTATTATCCATCCTCCGTCACATCATTTGTGATATATTTTGTACTTCGAAAATGTAATAATATTAAAGTCATTTTTTTCCCCTTTTAATTTATACGGGAGGATCACCTACAACATCACAAGTACCTTGCTGCCTAGTTTGAGTTGGCTTCAGACAGGGGACAGCAGTGCGCATCACAACATTACAAGAATGTCTTTTCATTTGCTAGACTACGTCTACGATATTGTGTAAAAATATTCATATTTCTTTCCATTATTTTAGTCCACCATAACAACATTACCATTCATGGAAAATGGATCTTACATTCACTTTTCCTTATCAGCATCAGATACCTCAGATATTTGTGTGAAGTTACATTGTAAACAGTGGGCCGTGGCGGCTACGAAACAAATTGTACAAGTTACAGACAAGAAGAAAAAACAAAATTGCGCTACTAAAATAGGCATAACTCCTCTCTTTTGTGTTATGAGCTGATTTTTGTACCATTTGCTTTCTTTTTAATGCTCTTTACAGTGGATACCAAAATTTGTAAGGTTTTAAAAAATTAAAAAAAGAAAAAACCTAAAAAATTAAAAAAAAAAAAACCTTGCCCGGTGAATATCACAGATTTTCAGTGTGATATGTGAACCTGATCAATACAATTTGACCCAAGCCACAAACATTATTGATCTTTGTTATTCTGTACTGGTGGAAACTACCAAACTCAGCTGTTTAGTGCAGATTTTTAGACGCCGTCGAGTTGTATGTTATTGCGGAGACGGTATGTATGGCAAAATTTCCTCTCAAATACTTCATTTTTTCACATTTTGTGTTTGCTTTCTACATTAAAGCAGTTATATGGAATGTACACACCAACCTTATCCCTGCTTTAAAAGTTAAATCATGCACTTCGACATTTTTCGATTCTCTCGCTTATCGCTGCTAATCCTTAAATTCAAAATTTTCTGAACGTACCTAGCTAGGGTGCCCACCTGTGACACCCTTTAAACCTAGGGCTTAGCTGACAAGTCATAGCCCGGGCCGGGGGGTGGAAAAGAACACTTCCCAACCCAATATGGAGGGCCAGTTAGAGAACCTCGAACTACCTAGGCGAGGGCTAGGGCTATATAACTGATAACGAAGGGGTTGTGCACAAGGCTCCCAGTGCTTGCTTTACATTTTGTTTTCAACTTCTCAAAAAGAGCCCGTACAGGATTAGCACTATACTATGCAAACAAAAATGCTGCAAATAAATACTATACAGTACTACTAGTAGAAAGTTTCAAACCCTTTCCATCAAAAACCAAAATAACCGTAAACGAATCCCATGTGCAATGTTCACCTTTGACCTGTTCAAGAACGTGTCAAGCAACTACTACGGTTAGATTTGATTGGATTATTCTTAGGAAGCGTATGGAATTGACCAATCACGTACAATGTCATTGAGTTCCACGACCAAACCCGACTTTTACCGGAACTGGTTCCAAGTCGCGGGAAATTCCATGTACAATGTGGGGTCCGGTACGATCATGTTGGTAAACAACGAGTAGAACTGAGCAACTACTATGTAAACAATTTCAATCGCAACATGGTGAGATAGTGATGAATGAAATGAAATTGGCGTAACCCAGTAAGGCTAGCCCTACATCATTCATTGACATAAAAAAGGTGCAACGAGAGGAGATCGTCCATGACATCAAAATCAACTGAATCAACACAAAATCAATTGTATTCAACAAATTTCAGAAATGATAATGGTGACGTTATAAATGACCCACAACGAATTTCAGGACGACTTCAATAAATTTTTCATTACGCTGGACCTAATCTAGCAGCAAAAATTGAACAAGGCAATAAAAAATTATCATGAGATTTGTCAAATCCAATACAAAACACATGTTTTTATCGCCTTAAGTGAAAATGAAATTGAAAACTAATTGGAAATTTCGTCCAACAAAAGTCCGGGTCATGATGACTGGAATATGGAATTTATTAGTTAAAAAATAGGCAAAAAGAAATCAGTTAAGGCCAACTTGCATGATATTCAATTTAGATTACAAAAGGAACGTGGCCTGATGGACTGTAAAAATAGCTAAAGTTGTCCCCTTTATAAAAAAAACCAATGCTGAAAGTATTCTAATTATCGACCTGTTTCAATTTTGCCTTGCTTTTTCCAAAATTTAGAGCGACTTGTATTTGACAGAGGTTCATCTTTTATTGATAAGTTTAACATTTTAAATAAAAGGCAATTTGCTTTAGACCAAATACTTACCCAAATGGCAATTAGAATTAGTGGACAATGTATACAAGGCGGCTGACCTAAATGAAACAACACTTGGTTATTTCTAGATTTATCTAAGGTTTTGACACTATTAACTAGGACATCTTATTATATAAATTAGAATACTTGGTTTTAGGGGAGTTGTTGTAGAGTGCGTTTAAAATTATTCAATCAAAGATCACCAAATGTTATATAATTCATGTAAATCAAAAACTTGGAAAGATCTAATTGTGGCGTACCACAAGGCTGATATATTGGGCCCTCTGTTTCTGTATTTATTTTGTATTTAACGACATCTCAATACATCCCCCGTCTTAACTTTTGTCTTGTTTGCAGATGATACCACAATTTTATATAGACCAAAGATCTTGAAATTCAGATGACATTTGATTAACAGTGAATTGGACAAAGTTTCGGATTGGTTTAAAGCTAAAAACTATCACTTAATTGCTGAAAAAACAAATTTCATGATTAAAAAAGAATAAAACTAATAAAAAATTCAAATTCAAAACGGGTATTAATGTGGTGTTAATGGTTGTAATTCTATCAAGAGTTAACATTAGACAACGTTTTTGGGATTATTCTTGATTGAAAATTTGTCATTTAAAAATCATGTAGAATCGGTGTCAAATCAACATATCTCGTTAATGTTGGTATTCTCCATAAGTTAAACTATTTTGTTCTAAAAGCATTCTCTATTGTATTTATTGTTCATTGATTTTTACCGACCTACGTTATGGAATTATGGTTTGGGGAAACACACCACAAAATTTACATAGATAATATTAAAATTACAAAAAAGGCTGTTAGAAATACATGTCGATATCAATTTCAGAGCACATTCCGACCATTGTTCAAGGACTTAAATTATTCAATATTTATGACTTGGTGTAAATTAAACTTTGTAATTTATGTATAAACATTCAACGGGTCGTCTTCCTTGTATATTAACCAATATTTTGCATAAACGCCACACCATTCATTCCCATATTACAAGAAATGTAAACGATTAATCAATAAGTAGAAATAAACCGCATTTGCATCAAAAGGAATTCGTTCATCGGGACCAGTATTTTGAATGTTTGACTAGTGATTTAAAAATTGCCCAAAAAATCTGAAATGTTTCAGTATAATTTGAAATCCTTCAATTATGCATATCAATAGAAGATCATCTTTGTAAATTACATAATGTTGGTAATACTGTGGACTAAAATTATCGCATTTCCTTATATATATTTTTTGGTTCTACACATAGTTGCAACATTTCCGAAGGGGTCAAACCACCTCGGCCCACCTTGGCCTTTTGGTGTTGGCTCTCCGTGTCAATAAAATGGATTCTGTATGGTTTTATTCATATGTTGTAAATTTAATTGGAGCATGTGAGTGACATGGAAATAAAATATATATGATATGATATGATATGATAGGACATGATATTGATACTTGTTTGATGAGTCCTAGGCCTAGGCTAGGCTAGGTCTAGGTCTAGCATTTGCTAAAAGGTGATTTGTTGAATGTTGTATGTGCAAATAATGTGCTTAATATTTAATAGAAATAGAAAACATACTTACATAGGTTGAATTTCGTATTGCCTTCCTATAGGAAAAATTAGAAAATTTCAAATTTTGGTAATAAAGTAAAGAAACAGTCTCAGCTTAAAGGACATATCAGTGATTCTAATCAGCAAATCGAAAAAAATCATCAAAATCAGATTTTAGCATGTACGTAAAAAGTACAGGTATCATACTAAATAACCCTGCAAATTAAGACCAGAAGCAAACTAATGAGGACGAATCGGAGATTTTAGTCATGACTGTCAGTAACGGAAAAGCTACAAACGTAATTGAATGGAGAATCGTATATTGGAACACTCGCGTTTTCTTCCTTTTATTTCAATTCTAAAGCGGGAAAGGTAACTTATGAGAATACACGGACTTATCCTTCACTTTGAAGCTATCTTGAAAAATTTTCAAAATTTTTCAAATCACTGATATTGTCTTTATCTTTTAACATGCAGACATGCAGATGGGGATATTTTGATAGAGAGTTTCGACCAGTGCAAAAATCAGAATTTTCACGTTTTTACTTTTAGGGGGACACCTGTTATTTGAAAGCTATCGTTGCCACCTTCATTTTCAACATGAAAAAAAAACATTGGTCTGACTGAGTGTGAAGGTAGAACAAAAAACAAACTTTAATGTTTTTTGTGTTGTGATAATGTTTTAACAGGCCACTGCTGGTCAGTGTTCAGAGTGGATGTTAGTTGAACTACAGGGCAAACTAGAATCACAGGAAGAAAAGGACTTGGCAGGCAATTTCATTGGTGATCTACATTTTAACAAAAAGGTTAGTCATTGTGCAACGTTTGTGTTGTCATACCAGCTACCAACAGCAGCTAGTATAATGAAGGCAAATGAAGCTGGCCTTTCCAACAGAAAGTCAAGTAGGGAACCTTCTATGAAATGTTTGCAAAACAAAATGCCTATATGCTATGTACGGTACTGTATAAGTGGAAATTTCTGCATACAGATAATAGTATTTTCGCGATTTTAACCATTTTGCCAAATGCGCGAGAATTTAATTAATCACAGTATTGATATCAATGCAATACAAATCTATTGGAAAAAGAGGCAATTTTTGCGAGTTTTTATTTTTGTGTTTTTATGTTCACTCGCGAAATTGGCGAAAATAAAAACCTCGCAAAAATTTCCACTTATACAGTATATTGATTTAGCACTCGTGACAATGTGCTCCTCACGTTGGATTGTCACTCTTATAAACACATCACACCAGCCTGTGTACTTTCTGCAGAATGCAGATACAAATTTCTCTAAATTTGTGCTTGATTAGTTGTGGAATGTTTTTAATTTTCAGAGATTTAGTATTACCCCTAACAAGGCTCTACACTACAAAAAAGCACACAAGGTAATATTGTGGTATATTGTGGTATATGATAGAACCTGCAATGTTTTGTGGTAGTTTGTGGTATGTAATCTTATCATTGACATATAAAGTGTGGTACATTCACGTACATCCCGCACCCGACCCATGCCCATGTAAGCCTATAACACCAAGGTTCCCCTGGGCCCGCAACTTCTCTTGGCAGCCCTGTACATTGTGGCCTATGGTGCAGCTTTTTGTTTATTACTGTGGTATATTGTAGTATATGATGAGTTACTCCAATTTGGTATAGTCCTGCTGAGCATGACTTCGGGTTACTTTGTACATTCACTTCTGTTATTAACTTAAACGAACCCGAAGTCATGCCAAGTCTGTACTGTTTTAACATCCTTTAAGGTTTTCAATTTATAAACTCACCCAAATCACTCGAAAATGGTCCGAATTACCCAACTGTTGACTCAATTTTATCTTGACATACTCTACAATACTGGACCTGTATTTTTCACTGACTCACACTAAAATGATCAAAATTTCGTGATTTTCTGCAGGTATGCGATCTCACATTTTCAGTCTAAGTCTCAAATCAAATTGAATGGGTCAGGGGTCAAGATGTAAAGGTCAGTGGTGGGAACATGTGCTTTGGGCACCATAACAAAAAGCTAGTCTCTTGACATGCTTGATGAGACCGACATCTATCGCGCGCTAAATGTCGGATAACGTCTTGTTGTAACCATGATTGGAATAGAGACTACGATGCCTATCTGTCATGAATAATCGATCCATAGTTTCAATGCTATATCGATAAGTCTTGGTGCAAAGCGCATGCGTAAAATGTGGACATAATAAACATGGCGAGATTTATTCGCATCAGCTACATGGAATATCGACAAAAATGTTAAATTAATGAACCACGAACACGTCAGATTTTGACATCGAATGTGCACAAGGAAAACTAGCATACTCAAGAACACGTCCGTAGCTGATTTTTAGATCAGAGCATCGTAAGTACGTCACAAGCGGTAATTTTGAGTTGTGAGAATCACTTTTTTCACACCACACTGTTAAAACGGATTCGAAACGACGACCATCTTGTTGTAACCTCAGGTCAGAGATACGATAATGTCCAGTGATAAAAGTAACGTCAGACCTGAGGTTACAATCATTGGAACTACAATTTGGTATAGTTATGATTATCTAACTACTAAGCATACACCACAATATACCACAATCAAATTTTGTGGTAGTTTGTGGTCTATGGAAGTGCAAGTATGATGAAAGTTGTGGTATATTGTGATCTGTAGTACGTCCTCACAATATACAGCCTGCAGTGTTAGGGATAAGGTATTAAAATTTGGGGGTAAGAGTTCCATATGTACCCCCTTCAAAGTTCTATTCATGTAACAAATTTGTTTATATTTTTGGCCTTAGGGTTAGGGTATTTGTCAGTGTTAGGCCATAAATAAAAAATGATTTGTTTCCTGTAGAATTTTAAGAGGGGGTACATATGGAACTTTTTCCAATTTGGGGAGTCATATTGCATTAAGGGCTTCAATTAATTCTGTTGCATCATCCCAGTCAAGTTGGCATGATGCGTGCACAGGTTGTTTTGCCGACTCATCAAGACAAGACAGTAATCAAATTAAAGCTTAATCTACCACTATTTACAATAAAAAATCTTCATTACAAAACAACATTGTTTTCAGATTTGTTTATTTTTCATTATTTAACACTTCAGAATACACATAATTTTGACCACCCTGTACATTTAACACAAGGTTATTCTTCCTTGCTTGTTTGAAGGGCCTAAGTAATACCTTTCTGAATCCATATTAGATTTTGATCTACATATCATTCAGAAAAGGAAACCACACAGTTCACCACATGACAAGAAAAATGTTAACTTTTTTGTTGTTTCACCCTGTATATTTCTGACCCACCCTGTATAATAAAGTTGTACTTAGCTGCTTTGGCATCATTGTAATATAAACTTTCCAAAAATGTGCACTTTTAATGGTATAGAATGTATTGATTAAATGTAATACTCTGTTGAATGAAAAAAGGCACAATTTTTGTTATTTTCTACCATGTAATAGTTTTTAGGACCAATTTATGAAATGCGACCATACTGAAAAACATCAATCACAAAAAAAAAAAAAACAATTACAGAGAATCACAAAAGCAGCAGCTAAGTATTAATAAATAATGTTGGTAAGCATTCTAAATATGCTCGTCTTTCTGGAAATGTCTTTGTGTCACTTTAATTAGGAAACTGCTTAGAGGAGCATTTTGTGATCCACAACCAGTCGTAAAATTGCTATTTTGTATTACAGCACAGACCATTTTGTCAGGATTTTTTTTGTTCCAATCTGTAGTCATTTTTTCTCTTCTCTCACAAAACCTGCAGCACAACTACATAATTAATCAAAAAAGAGAACAGAAAACTGTAATTTCAATGACCTCATTCCAAACAAAATGGTCAGTGAGCCTTCATTTTTTTACTTTTGGAAATTTTAATCCAAGGGTCAAAATCTAATAGCAGTTACATTGTCGTAATGCTTTTTACCCTAATTTTTTAGCTTTACTTCAGTTTGACCCTTAAGAATTCTTGTACCCCAGTGGAATTACTGCAGAAACACTGCTCCGGTCTTTGGTTCCATTATGACCAGATTTTAAATGGTAAAGTAGTTTTGTATTTCAACATTTTCTCTCTCCTTTTGCTTGCAGGGCATTCCCATTCTCATAATTGGCCACCACATTCTCTATGGCAAAGTGACTGACTTGGAAAAACCCTTCATTCTCCTCTTGAAGAAGAACAAACCTGTGCATTCAGATGTTTCCATGGAAACAAATGACATTGATAGCAACACTGTTGCCATGAACACGGATCAAACTAGAGACATTTCATTGAAGAAAGACTCTGGTATTGCTGTGGACGATGTTCACTATGAAGTTGGTGCTGTTATTAAAAAGAAAATGATGTTTAAGACAAGACCTAAGCCTATCATCACAAATGTACCCAAGAAGTTATAGTGACTTTCTGCAAAAGGTCGTTGGGTGAATTTATTAGGCCACATGCGGGCAGAAGGTGCTTGTTCCTTTGGCACTTGCACACTCTCAACACCAAGTATCTTGTGGTTTGGAAGATAGAACCAATATTGCAAAACCCTATTCACTTCTGTGCTAATATTAATGTTTAACCATTAAAACAACAGTTTTTTGTCTCTCTCTCTTTCTCTCTCTCTCTCTCTCTGAGAAGGAATTTATATGGATTTGGTTGAAATTTAATGATGACAATGAGAAAAATATGACCTTTCATTTGACATCAAAATTGGTATTACTTCCAAGTAAATCAAGGGTCCCAAAGGCGATTGGAACAGGCACCTTTAAAGCAAATTACAATTTATCGCTCCCTATTTCCCGAATTTTCTTGATCCATATCACCGTCACGTTTGTACTGGGGGTAAAAAGCCGTATCATCGCTCATGCGGTATTTTCGTCTGTGATCGGCACTTAACCAGGTGACGTCAGGTTGCATCAGGGCACATGCAAGGAACTGTGAGTTAGTCGTTCGTAAACAAACCAAGATGGCACCAAATACAGACCGAAGAGAAGAACCATTGCTGTAGGTTTTTTCGTCCAATATCTTTAATTACTATGCATCTGGTGTGCAATACTGCAGTACGGGTAGCGTGTACCGCCAACACTGCACAATACGCAAAAATATTGGTCAACTCGTCAAGCAAATACTCTCTTTTTTTTATCAGTTTTGATGCCATTTTAAAGCTATTTTGGTGAAGTCAGCTTCTTCTTGCATAATAATAATAATATTGGATGACTTTTTCGGTTGATAGCAGAAAATATCGCCCTCACCAAGAAAATATCAGGCTCGTCTTCGACTCGCCCGATATTTGATCTAGGCTCGGGCGATATTTTCTGTTATCAACCTCAGCCATCCAATATTATATAAGTATCTCTCTCCAATGCCTGATGAGTGCTTGTACATGGCTATCCAATTGACTTCTTTAACATTATCAGTGGCCTTGGTTTAAATAGATTTCAAAACTGGTATTGATTTGGACCTAATTTTCAAGGTGTTCGATTCAGAACATTCGTTATTCCCAAAGGTCACCTGTAGAATTATTAACATAATCATGCTACAATCTCGGCCAAAATTGTTGGAACACTTTTAATGTCTTACTATAAACTGATCCCCCTCTCCCCTGATCAATGTTGAAACATGTCATTTTATTCATGTGCTCTTAAGACCACCCAACATTGATTGGTGGGGCAGGGGAGGGGTCAAGTGTTAGGGTTTGTTTCAAGCTTCGCAATAAAAGTTAGTATTTTTCAGTGCGATCTCTATGGCCCATTTAGGCCTTCATTGCATTAGAAAATTACTACGGGTGTTCCAACTACTTTTGGCCGGGATTGTAGTTAAAATTCTTTCGAAGTTATATTCTCAACCAAAACCTATACAAAATTAACGTAAGTCTAAAAGCATGCGAAGAAAGCAAATTAATATTAAAATGCTAACTGTTGAAAAATGTTGTTTTGAGCATGCAGCTAGTCATTTGACTGCTTCTGGGAAGCAACTGACCGTGACACATCAACTCTCAATTTCCGGCCTATTCAGCAATTTTATGTGCGGCATGTTTCTACTACATGTTTCTACCCAGTATTTTGAGATGTCATCCACCTATTTAGGTAGATCACGGTGAGTGGAAAATGTGGAAGACATTGATGAAAATTTTGTAGCCTGTCATGTTTCTACTGCAAAATTGCTGCTCAGTAGATTGTGGCACTTTGGACAGTGGTGCAGATGAGGTTCACTTTAGCTGCTTCATTTTTGGATGGATTGTGCAACAAAATCCATCTTAAGAAATGGCGATGTCCAGATGGATGTGTGGATGTCTGTGTTCACACTGTACAAAAAGGACAACATTTGACCATTGTTTTTGTGTCGCCTGCCCTAAGGCAGGAAGACACATAGGGATCACTTTGTCCACTGTAGTCTGTTGTGAAAAGGGTTAACAGTATTTTCTTGTAATATCCGCATACTTTGATGGATTTAAACCAAACTAAAGTCATAGATGCAACATGGGATCCCGCATTTGCTGATGAGGTCAAAGGTCACATACCAAGGTCAAAGGTCACATACCAAGGTCAAAGGTCATGTGAGGTCAAGATGTATGATAGGCTGAAAATGTAAAATTGACCTAAATTGAAAAGTTGAAGTTCAATTGGAACCAAACTTGAACCATAGGTGCAACATTGGATCCCTCGTATGTTAATGAGGTCAAAGGTCACATCCCAAGGTCAAAGGTCATGTGAGGTCAAGTTCTAAGATAGGCTGAAAATGTAAAATTGACCTAAATTGAAAAGTTGAAGTTCAATTGGAACCAAACTAGAATCATAGGTGCAACATTGGATCCCTCATTTGTTAATGAGGTCAAAGGTCACATGCCAAGGTTAAAAGTCAAATGAGACCTATCATTGCAAACCGCGACGGCAGGCGGCAAGGTCCTCCCTGAGTCTGACAAAGGGTGAGAAAATATTTTAAAAAATGATCAACATTGCACAAAAAAGTGAAAATTTTGCCACATCTTTCTTCTAGATCAGAATGGCAGAAGCCCCTACCAACCATGTAATTAATTCTCTTGGGGTCCTGCCCTGGGTTTGACAGGGGTAAAGAAATTCTCAATCTGTCCATACCACCACTGGCAGTTTACCAATTTTTTCACAAGTCCCTTATACCTAGCCCTAGCTTTCACTCTCACCCTGACCCTAAACACAAAAATCTAACCCATACTGCTGTACTCCTAAATTGAATGTTACCTTTTGTTTAATTTGTTGACAGTCAGTACCAAAATATCAAGAACTGCAAAAACAAGCTTATGATCTTATAAAGAACCCTTTTAAATGCTGACTCAGAGATTTCCTGATGAGGGCGCCCTCAATTTTCAAACAAATAGTATTTTTTGCATAATAATGCTCATCCATATACTAATCACTGTGTGAAATAGCTAAGCTCAAATCGAAGGCCTTCATATAGAAAATAACAACTTTGTTATAAAATTCTGGATCCAGAATTTTTGTTATACACAGTATGCTATGGCACGTAATACTATACATAAATGTTTACTGCATCAAAACGAGAAATCTGATTCATTCCAAACTTTCGAATTGTGCATTTTATGTTACTATCTTTATTTCTAGTTGACTATTTTTAATCATTACACGAAAAAAATATATTTTGAAATCTCTGAGTCAGCCTTTAAGCAGAAGTGTTCACTATGAGCTAGTAAATCTCAATCCCCATGGCACAGTTCAGTACCTTCCATTCACTAATGTATTTAGAAAAATACACCCCCTGGTTTTTGGGTATGATATATGATACCCAATCATACAAGCTCAGTTCATGTCAATGTATGCACAAGTACAACCCACTGAACTGTGTCCTTGGTGGATGAGCATTTTGTAACTCATAGTGGTTGGCAGCGAAGGCTTATTTTCTTTTCAAACATGTAGCTGTGATTACAAAAAAAAGTTCATGGTACCATCATTTATTATTTAAATCACTGAAAGATAATCGTCACCTCTTAAAGACACTATCAGTGATTTGCTAAATCAGCCAATCGAAAAATCATCAAAAATCAGATTTTTGCATGTATGCAACAAGTACAGGTATCCTAACATACCCTGCAAATGATAAGACCAGAAGCAACCTAATAAGGACAGAATCGGAGATTTTAGTCATTACTGTCCGAACGGACACTTACTACAACACGTAATTGAATGGAGAATCGTATATTGGAACACTGCCGTTTTCTTCCTTTTCTGTCAATTCTACAGCTGGAAAAGGTAACTTATGAGAATTCTACAGACTTATCCTTCACTTTGAATCTATTCCTGCAAGTTTCAAATATTTTTCAAATCACTGATAGTGTCTTTAAAGGGATAAGCAGCAAATTTGCTGATCCGAAACATCAAAAAAATCATCAAAATTCATACTTTGGTATTTTGTTACTGGCATGGATGTGCTAACATAACCTGCAAGTGGATTTTAAGCATTGGAGACACAATTTTTGTCTCGCTTGAACTTTGTTCGGCAGAGACTTAGTAATCACTTTTCTGTCTCGCTGTATGTCAGTGTTCACTGCTGGTGTATGATTTATCTGGAGTTCCATAAGGGCTACGGTGATGTAACTTGGTGGAAAGAAGTGGGTTGATGAGTTCTCGACCTGATTAGATTTTGGGGCGTAAAATATGCTAATTAAGTATCTAATGCTAATTATAATTGATAACATTTTACCGCACAAGGCTTGTGTACAATTAAGTATGCGTAATTGCTGTATCTCTGAAATGGTACATCAGATAGGCAAAATTCCTTCGCTACTTAGAGCAATATTAGCACATTTTTTTGAAGAGCGCCCCCAATTTTTCAAAAATTTGGAGATTTTTGACTTTACACGAGTTTTGAATTGGTAACTGTCTAGTAAACTATACCTGTGAATGGTTAAGCTCGAAAATGTCTATGTGTCACAAACGAAGGAATTTTGTACTTCAACAGCTGCTGGAAACGGCCTTCCAATGTGAAATAGCCTGGAAATAGCGCCATGTACGTGTCTACGCTCATCTATTAGTTGTTTTAATAGTTCAGGCAAGTCAAGTTCTAAGAGGTTATTTTTCTCGAGGTGGCTCTATTTCATTCAGGGAGGGGTCAGGTGGACGACATAAACGTGGTAGCATTTCCAGCCTTTCTGCCGTTAAGTCCAATCTGGGATCCCAATTCTAATTACAAATCGCTTATTTTGTGATAAATACGCATTTTTAGCATTCTCGTTCGCAGGTATAGTTTCCTAGACAATTGCCAACATAACTGTGCAAAAATATCAAATTTTGAAAATTGGGGCGCTCTTAAAAAAAATGTGCTAATATTGCCTTTAAGACTACTACTGGTGCCATACCTTTTTTTGGTGAATCATAGATTTGGCAAAGTGGCTTTTTTTGGTTAAAACATCTAATTAAGTGGTCTATTTGCATACTTTAAGGGGGAACAAAACGTGTGTATAAGTTATCTAGAATTCCGTAAGGCATATATGATGTAAATGTGTAAGGAAGCGAGTTCTTTACCTTATTAGATTTTTGGGGTCAATTAGGTTTGCAAAGGAGCTAATTAATCATCGTACATTGCTATATTTTTGAAACGGTACAATCATCGGATACACCGAATTCCGTCACTGCATGAAAGCCTATCATGGTGCGCAATTTTTTTGCATTTGAAGTATGTGATATATGCAGCTAGGGATGCAAATTGAGCCAAATTAAATCTGCATAATTGCTGTATTCGCTGAATGTACATTGGATCTGCAAAATCAAATTCATTTGCTACATGAAGACTAGTCTGCCATACATCTTTGTGGGAATCATAATTTTAGAGGTCAAGTGCGTTGTCCATTTAAAGGCATTTTGTGATGGCAATTGATCTAATTAACTATGCATAATTGCTGTAAGATCGCTGAAACGTTACTTTGGATATGCAAGATTTCTATATTACATGGGGGTGTGTGAGGGGGTCATGTTGGGGAGCCATTGGTGTGGGTGGTTGGGGAGGGGCCAGGTTGGGGTGTTGAGGGGGAGCTGCAGTGTGTTGAGGAGTAGAGGGGTGTGGGAGGGGGTGGGTGTGGGAGGGTATGGTGATTGGGAGGTGGTTGATTTTTTGGGGAGGGTGTGGGGGTATGGGATGTGGGAATGGGGTATTGGGATGGTTCATTGGGGAGGGCAATTGCTTAGGTCTGGCAATGACTAATAAGTAGCATAATTTTTGTATCACTGAAACTGTAGAGTAAACGCAAAATTTGAATATGCCAAATTCCTTCCCTACATGAAAGACTAGTCTGCCATACATCCTCAGTGCGAATCATAATTAGGTCAAAGTACATGTGGGCCAATTTTTGGGAGGAGATATCTGCAATCCTCCACTGTGTCTGTTTGCATAACTTTTTCTTGGAAACACCCTGTACTCATACAGTTGCAGTCTGGTGTGCTGCCCTTTGTCTTACAGCTATGTGCAAAAGCAGGCGAGGCTTGTGGTTCAAGAACCACCTTGTGATGTAAGTCAGGACATGCAAAAGCTATTACCGCTGTAAAAATCAGAAATATCCATCAAGGGAATCTTGTCTTATATAGACCTACAAGATGATTTTTCAATATAGATCTGTATAAAACTAGCTTTTTAATAAAAATCATATTTCCCTACTCTGAAATATCGTAAATTGTACATAGGATGTAGTTAGTAAATAAATAATCAGTTGTCAAAACTATATCGCCGTTGATACTTTTTGTTTTGTTCTGGTTTTTGTCATAATAAACGAGACTTTTGAACAGCTGTGTGCGTGTTCAGAAGCAGGAATCACCATTTTGACCCGATTGACGTTTTTGAATTTTCACATTCAAACCCAGTTATATCAATTTAAAATGTCATTCAAACACATCTCCAACACACACATTCCACACACAAACATGGCCCAAACATCTCGCCCAAACCAAAGTAGGCCTATCATTATTGACTCCCCTTACTCACCCTTGGGAGTTTCTGTAACATGACCCATCTGACATACTTTTTTTCTGACACACTTATGAATTCAGAAACCGTAATGGAATAAACATGCTTTATTCTGTGAAGGGTTTCCGAATTCATAAGTGTATCAGAAAAAAGGTGTGTCAGATGGATCAGGTTACGGAAACTCCCCTCACCCTCCCCTTACGTTGGATGTACTACGCAAGTAGACGACTGTCACATTTTGTTCCAAAGGTCTCTCCTGTACAGCATGGGACTCTTTCTGCATCTGGTTATCCTGACCCTAGGGGTGCAGCGTTTATTCAAGCCCCTTAAAGGTGCATCGAGAGATTTCAAGTCATCCATATTTGTGTGAAAGTAGTGATTTCATATAGATTAGACACCCTACCTTTTACTCGGCTACAGAAATAACTTAAAATGTAAACCAAAGGCGATTTGTAGGCCTATATCTTATTTTTCAATAGAAAACAATGGCTGAATTTCGTATTTGCTCGTATATGAAATTAGAAATTTCACATTTTTTCTATCAAAGAAACAGTTCTCAGCTTAATCCTTTCAGATGGGGATATTTTTGATAGAGAGCTTTACACCAATGCAAAAATCAGTATTTTCACATTTTTAGGGACACCTGTTATTTGAAATCTCTTGTTGCACCTTTAAAGCGGCACTCAAACATTTTCACAAAATATGAATTTTTCTTCAATTTGCTCTTAAATGTCTAGGCCATTGGAAGAATACAGATATATTACACATAAAACTATCATACCCAAAAATGGGCATTAAAGGTGCAACAAGAGATTTTGAGGCACCCAAATATTGTGTCATTATAGTAATTTCATATAGATTAGACATTCAATAGATTTCTTACCTTGTATTTAGCTACAGAAATGTCTTAAAAGAGAAAACAAAAATGAGTTTGATTTGCTTATTTCAATATAATACATAGGCTGAATTTTGTATTTGCTCCTATACGAAATTAGAAATTTCACAATTTTTGTACCAAAGAAACATTTCTCAGTTTAATCATTTCAGATATTTTTGATGGGAAGCTTTACATTAGGGCAAAAATCTTAATTTTCACATTTTTAGGGACACCTGTTATGTAAAATCTCTTATTGCATCTTTAATAAAGACCTCCAGCTAATTTGTAGGCTTATATTTTGCGCAACAAGTTGAAATTTTTAAGGTGGAAGAGAGATAATTTTATTTTAAAAAGATTGTAAACACTGAGAAGAAGCAAACTAAACTGTCATGTTGATTAAGTGAAGGTATTTCAGAAGAATCTTACAGTTCATTTAAATTCAAATTATACAAACAAAATATGTTTCGCAAAATATTGCCTCCTATATAGGACCTGATATTTTGCAAAACAGATACATCAGCTGTACCCTCATGCAAACAGTCATCCTAATGAAAGGTTTGGGAAAGAAGCTTCGAGGAGTAAAACATCAAATTCTTGCAGACATGTTCAGTGGAAGCCTCCAACAAAATTGTTTCGGCAAAATATAACTATATAGGACTTGATAATTTTGCAAAACAGAGAATCAATAACTATATAACCCAGCTGTACTCCTCATGCAAACAATATTAAAGACACTATCAGTGATTCCCCCAAAGATAAAAAAAATAAATCGAAACAGACTTTTCATAAGTACGCAAGAACTAATATACATCAGCTGTACTCTCATGCAACAATATTTAAAGACACTCAGTGATTATCCCCGCAAGATAAAAAATATTTAAAATTTATAGGACAGCTTTTAAGTGAAGGGTAAATCTGTAGTAGTGTTCATGCTGTGAAAAATTCCCTTGTGGCAACTGACAAACTGCTCTGAATAAAACTGTGAAAAAAAAAAAAAAAAAAAAAAAAACTTGGTGATCTGTTTCAAGTACACGGGACCAAACCATTGCATATTTTGGTGCTTTTTCAGAATTCCAAACAATGATAAGTACACAGTCGTTGCTGAGCTTCAGGCTTTTTGGAAAAACTTTCCCAAGATGCGCCCTATTCTTTCTCCTACTTGGGGACTTCAACTTACCTGATGTTTCCTGGGAAAGTGGGCTTTTTAAACCAGTGCCGCTACCCAACTGCAAGTAGAGTGAAATATACAAATTGCTGCCGAAAATCACCTGTATCAGACTGTTAATAAAGCCTACAACCACGAATCACACTATTCTTGATCTTTGTTTCACTACAAACTCATCGCTCATCCCTAAGTTAAGTTATGCAGGATTAAGCGATCCCCATGACATTGTGATTGCCTGACGTGAATCTTCGCCTCAAGAAATAAACCCCCACGCCGGAAGATCTTTCTGTACATCAAGGGGATTACGATCAGATATCAAAGCCTATCGTGCCTTATATGGTTCTTTTAAAACCCACCATAAGATAAGAAGAAGCTTCTGTTTAGGCTATGGACCGAATTCAAAACCACTCTAAAAACCGCAATGTAGAATCATATCATTTCCCTCTAAGTTGGTTCACATCCCATAATTTAACCTGGGTTGATAGATCAATTCGTAGAGCCATAAGAAAAAACAAAACCGTCTCTACAATCGTCTTGCCAGAAAATCTGCTTAATAAACACTGGGAGAATATAAGTCCTTCAGAAGAGCTCTGATAAGGATAGAAAATCCTACTGGCTTTAATAAGATTTCCGATGTTTGTTGGAAACAGCCTTTAGGAAAATAACACCAAACACCCGTTGTCATTTTTTATCAGCAAAGAAACAACACGCGTTCGGTGTAGCTGGCTTACAAGTTGGAACGGAAATGCAACCACTGCTGAAGAGAAAGCAAATTTTCTAAATCGACAATTTTCATTCAGTCTGTTTTTTACTGAAAGAAGCTCTAAATGACATTCCTGTATGGGTATTCTACTACACCTACTATGTCACCTATTCACAGCACCACTCCCCTGTTCAGGAAAATTGGTTTATGATGCCCTTAAAATCAACAAAGCCGTGGTCCCGACCAGTTCCAGCAAGACTTTTCAGAGAGTGTTCTGAGGCTATTGCCTTACTTCAAAGATTTTCAAAAATCATCCTCACAGGCAATCTCCTATATGGCTTGATGCAAAGTGTTACAAACAAACACCACTTTTCAAAAGGGACCGTTCATCTCCGTCAACTACCGGCCTTTTTCACTTACATCCATAGCCTGCAAACTTCTGGAACACATTATTCACCATCATATATTATTGACTCATTGGAAAAAATATACTATTCTTACTGATCCATCAACATGGTTCAGAAGGGGCGCTCATGTGAAACCCAATTGCTTTTACTATGGAATGACTTGGCAAAAGCTGACCATCAAGTCAACCGACATGATCATGCATGATTTAGTAAAGCCGTTGATACTGTGCCACACATCAGAACTTCTCAATAAGATTTATCATTAGGTTTGAGGGGAAATCTCCACAAATGATCATTCTTTCTTACAAGATCCCACCAGTTTCTGGATGTAAACATCAAATAAGAACTTCCTGAGTAACTACGCAGGAACAGTTACTAGGTCCACTGCTTTTCTTGTTATACATCAACGACTTGCCAGAAAATATCACGTCTACATTACGTTTGATGGAGACGATTGCGTTAATGTACAGGACCAGTTGAATTCAAGGAGGATTGCCACACTTGCAGAAGACATCTTTTAACGGTCCACCTTGACCAAGGCCAAAACCACCTCAAAACTACGGATTCAAACTTCCTGAATAACTAGACAAGACACTGTGAACTTGAATTACAAATTTGAAAAACAAAGTATTTATTTATTGTTTGTTTTGAAATCAAATCTCATATAACATTCGATTAGGTAATCAATAATCAATAGGTTTATCTCATAAAAAGTGTTAAAGAAATTAAACTACTACCGGTTGTGGGGCCGGACTCGGGTTGCAGCGAGATTACAATTTAGATGCCGAACTTGCAAAAGAGTCCTGGCGAATATTCCAGCGGAAAACTTAACTATTTCCCAAAGTGGGACGTGTCCACGGACGACTTGTCCGTACTGAAGAAAACCACCTCCTAATGACTCCCGAAGCTCGGAGGTAGACTAAATATGAAGTCCAAAGGTGCTGTGGCTTGTTTATCCTTGGATGACACAGAGGCCACGGAATACAAAACCGAACCCGGCAACACAATCGGACGAAACTGCTGGAGCTGAGACCACTATGACAATATGTCCACTATATGGGAGATTAGTACTAACTGTGATTACTATCACTGTCAACCTTGGAAACTCTGCTATAACTTGGATCAAGATGTTAAAAACTCTCTTAAACTTGGAGTAGATGTTTGTGATACTCTGCCTCATCTTCTCGCAACACCAGGGCTTTATATATCCTCTCGAACAATTCTAGAAGGATCTAGTCCTCTATATAGTCAGTGCTAAATCTATCCATTCATCATCAGAGTCCCCTGAACCTCCTGCACAGATCTCCACTGTTCTATATGATACAGCACTTTCTCCCTTCCTGTACATGCAGTAGGGCGCCATCTATAGTCAGAAAAACACCTCGGCTAGTCAGATCTCCTGGACTTTAGTTAATTCCGAGCCTTCTAAACCTTTCTAATGAAATCCCTAAGGTTCTAGACGCTTCTCCTCTTCTTCTCCCGTTTCTTTTTTCATGCTATTTGTTTTTCACACACTAGATATGCCACAAACCAGTTTATTTTAATATGATATTACTTAACTAATTTTAAATATTTTATGTGCTAAGTTTTATGACTTAATCTTGCTCAAAGTGAAATCAATCATTGCTAATTCTTTGGGCGCTGTAACACCTCCCCCTTAAAGAAAGAAAGTTTGATTGAAAAGCAGACTTTCGTAACCTATTTAAGGCTCTTAATATTTTTAACTTCATCTACAAATTACTCACATTTACACTTTCCTTTTTCAAAGCTTTACTTGTTTCTGATTAACTACACTATTCTGGATAAGGCATCCGCCATCACATTATCTTTGCCTTTGATGTGTTGGTGTCTAGGTTGTACTCTTGCGAGGTCCAACTCCACCTCACTAACCTTGACTATCTTGTTTTTCATCCTGTGAATGAAGATGATGGGGTTGGGTGATCTGGGAAAACAAGCACTGGGTGCACTGTTGTACACAAGTACACTTCAAAATAATGCCCTAATGCCAAAATTGCAGCGCAGCCACTCCTTCTCAATAGTGGAGGAATTTCTTTGGTGGCTTGTTAAACCTTCTTGGAGAAATACGACATAGGGTGTTATTCCGTCTTCTCCTTCTTTGCATAAGAACTCATCACCACACCCTATGTCCACTGCATCTATGGCCAACTTGAATTGGTTCCTGAAGTCTGTGGCAATCAGAACTGGTTTTCCTAATCAGTATGGCTTTGAATTTCTGGAAACTAATTTCACATTCCTGTGGAACCAAACAAATGTGACATTGGCTAGCATATTTGTCAAAGGACTGGCAATATCTATCTGAAAAGGAAGTTTGGACAAAACTTCCTGTAATTCCGCCATACCTAAGAATCTCTCAAGTTCTTTCCTGGTACCTATGTGTGGGGAATTTCTCAATTGCGTCAACTTTACCGAACAGGCTTGACCTTCCTTGACCTACTACATGACCTAAATAGGTGCATGGCATTGCAAAACTCAACTCTTGACTAAATTGACTGCAGTTTGTTTTCTGACAAACTCGTGAAACAAGTGATGGAGCGGCCCAATGTGTTTTCCCAAGAACTGACTGTAGACAATCAAATCATCAACATAGGCTTCACACACCTTCCTATGGTCAGCAAACTATATGAGGTACCATTCCTTGGAGGGTTGCCGGTGCGTTTTTTCATAACCGAAAGGCATAACACAATATGAAAAAGCCCATCCGGCGGCAAAATGCTGAAATTTCGTTTTGCCACGATCAGTAAGGGTAACCTCCAATACCCCTTCAAAGGTCAAACTTGGCGACATAACTTTTAATTGCTGCTAATTTTGTAATGCATCATCAATACGAGTATTGGAAATGAATCGGTCTTTGAACATTGATTTACCGCTTCTGAAGTCGTCACAAACCTAAGGGCACCATCAGGTTTTGGAACCAAAATACATTGGGACTCCATTCACTTTTGCTTGCTTCAATTATTGATTTTCCAACATTACTCTATCTCTTTGTTGTGAGATGTTTCTTTTCTTCATAGATTTCCTCTGTAAGGGTGCTGTTTATCGTTGCCAATCAACCACATCAAAACATGATAAGGCACAGTGGTTCGGAGGCTTGAGGGACATCATGAACATATCCTCAAATTCAATTCAACAGAATCAACTGCTTGATTTCACCCTGTTGATTTTCTGAAAGATGGACTATTTTGCATCCAAATCTTTTAGCACATCTGAATTTTGCAATTTAGTTGGATAGTCATGCTGCTTGTCATCACTTTTGACTTTTGAACATCTTCAGATTCATGATTGTCATCACGTGTACTTTATCAGCAAGACTTACAGAGACACTGGTTTTTGCATGCCATCATCATTTCTACCTACATCCTCCTCAACAATTTACATGGCACAATGCCTACTTCTTGAATACGCCTATCTGGCGTTTGACTATGTAGTCAACTTCATATACTTGTGACTCTACTGTATCGGGACCATGGTACTGGCCTGCAGTGGGTGTCCGGGAGTGAAACAAGACTACACTTGGCTCCTTGCCTAGACCCTCTCCTTTGGCATCTTGATCATACCACCTCTTCATTTTGGTCTGGGCGTGTTTCAAATTCCCCCTGGCAGTTTCATTGGGCCCTATTGAGCCTATCCTTGATTTTGGAAAGTCAAAAGGTGGGTCAGTTTCATCATTCAGATTCAGCCACTACTCCTTTAGGAGTTTCAAGGGACCGCGCATTGTTCGCCCAAAAACGGGTACTCAATGGACTGAAACCTAGGGTTTCCTGAACTGCTCCCTTGAGGCAAACAATAACAAGTGAACTAACGCCCTCACCATTCCCTTCTCAACTTCCAAACCGTAAGTCCCTAATCTATTCCTATTAGAGTTTGGTTGAACTTTCCAAGGCGCTTGGGACTCGGCATGGTAGGCCCTGGACAAATCCTGTTTTATAATTAATTATCCCTAACTCATACATCACGTGCGGAATATGCCATATGTAAAATTGACCCCTGATCTGCCTTAATTGACTTGGTAGCCTACAAGAGGGAAAACTGGGGTCAAGCCTTCACTACTACAGTTTTAGCCTTGATGTTCCTCAAGGGTATGGCTACAGGAAACCTGGTAGAGGCAACATGGAAATCGTAAGTAGATACTGATTACCCGACTTAGGAGTTCCTAGGGGAGAGGGCCTACACAGTCAACTATGCCCTACTAAATGGCTCTCCCAATGCCCGTATCGTTTTCAGAGAGCTGGCGGGATTTTTCTGATTAGGTCTGCCACACGTGCAATAATACAAGACCTAAATATTCAGAAAACAGCCTTACGAGTGTAGGCCACCAAAAGTGGTTCAAAATCGATCATGTGTCTTCCTGACTCCTAAGTGTCCTGCCATAGGACTATCATTGGCAATGCTGAGGAACTTCCCTGTGATACACTGTTGGGACAACTACCTGATGAACAACTTTCCACTCATCACTTGCCGGAGCATCAGGTGTCCTCCATTCCTCATCAGCACATTGGGTTTTGTAAAAACCACACACAGGAACGCCCTCAGACTCCTGCAGGGGTTCCTGCCTTTGACTAAGATTCTTGCGTGCAGGATCATTCTCCTGTTTCAAGACTAACTTGTTAATGGACTCAAAGGGATCCTCATCATATCCCTACTCTGGACTTGCTCAAAATGCCTGACTCTTGTTTTGGAGAACCTGTTCTCCCCTGAAGAGGGAAGTTGGCCTGTTTCTCTAATTTTGTCCATGACTTGTCCTCTAATCTAAATTTGGGACAAAGTCTTCCTCCTCCTATCACTATTTGCTTCAAGCATGGCTTTCCTAGCCATACTCCTAGTAACTCCACAGGCTGGATAAACGTACTATTCTTATCCTCACTATCTATTTCTGTGCGGGATTTGGGTAACAATTGGGGTTCGTGATGTACTACTTTCCCGCCTGCCAATCATTCCCTAATAACATTGAAAAACACCTTTGACTGGAAATTCAGGCCTTACTCCAACTCTGACTGTACCTGAGACCACCTCAGACTTCAAATCATCACCTTGTGAAGAGGGAAACTAATAACATCCATACCTATACTTTGGATCAAAGCAATTCCACCGTTGCACTAACTTCACCTAAGGCAAAGATGACCCCCTCCAAAATTCCGACTGGCCAACCTGGTCCTCATGATCTTATAGGTTTTGGATCAACTTTGGCACCACAAGCGACACTGAACCCTCCAAACATGGTTCAAGTCTTTCCCTAATCTCTTTCTCAACTCCACGCTTTCTGTTTAATAGCCTGGAACTAACTTGTGGTCTAAGGGACACAGCACAACCTTTGGGGGCAGACTCTGCTTCATGGGCCATCTTCTGCTTGTCCCATCAACTTCCCCCAGCTTGCCATACCAGACCTGAATCCTTGCAATATGTGCAAGTTATCTCTGACTAACACCATCTTTCCCTGTTTGGTTGGCACTAGAAGGACCCTTATTCCCCTGACGGGGAGGCACCTGACCTGACTGTTCCCGTCTATAAGTAACCATGCACCTTGGAATGACTACTTTGGTAAGGCCTATTTGAATTAAAAAACCTTGTAATTCTGACTTGGACCTTATTAGTCCCACCCGTACTACTGCTTGAACTCAACTTATGTGTTGAGGGCGTAATCATCTGCTGTGTTGCTGCATTTGTTCAAATCTTTGATATCGCGTTCATCCAAATGAGTTTTTATATCGGCAAATGCACTGTTTTGATGCCTCATAAAACCAACTGCTTAAGTTGATTGAAGTCTTTTTTCACTTCCTTGGAAGTAAGCCACCTATCCAACATTTGTTCCTGAACTCTAGCAAGCTCGACATGAGTTTGATCGGCAAGTTTTTTTCGCACTCCGAAATTATTGCCTATACGCCTCAGGCATTAACTCATAGGCCTTAAAGAATGGACTGCTTTAACTACTTCATAATCACCCGCACTGATCAATTGATAGGAACGAGTAGATCTCTCTACTTTCCCAATAACACAGTCTGGAGCAATGTTGTCCATTGCTCTTGGGCACTTCCGATCTTTCGGCAATCTTCTCGAAGTGCAAAAAACTTGTCAACTTCTGTTCCCTAAATGTTGACTAATTTGATGTTCCCTGTGGCATCAAATCCTGATTGCGAGGAGCCTGATGTGCCTTTTCAACTTTTTTTTTCTACTAATTTTGTTTTTGTGGGCTTCTAATTTCGGTTCTGCCAATTTCATTCTTTTTCTTCTTCCATTGTAATCTTTCTTCTTTTTCTTTTTGTTCCATTTGCAATTTGGCATCTAGTTTTTGTTGCTTTCAGAGCCTTTTCTTATTCAAGTTTCTCCTTCTCTAATTGTAATTTGTCCCTGCCTTTCCTTTTCTTGTCCTTGTCTTTCTTTCTCTTGCATTTCTTTCTAATTTGTGTTGCATTTCTATTTGCATTTGCATTTCAACTTTCATTTCAAAGCACTTCTGACCCATCCTGAATTTCCACTAAACTTTCCAAACATCCCTCATCTAGCAAATCTTCTGCCAAAGGATGGGTTTATTCAACGATTTTTTTTAAATTACTGTTTCCTCCTGTGAATGCCTAACTTCCATCCCATAATTCTTGGCCAATTCCATTAAATCTTGGCTTTTTGAAGCACATCAAACCTTCTCCCACGTCACATCTTTAATAAACTCCCCTGCGTTAAACGCCATCGTGTATGAACACTTCTGTCCACAAATAACAATATAAGCACCGACATCAAAGTTAAACAAACAATCAAAATTTGTTCATGTTTAACTGATTTTTTTTACAGTGTATCTCCCGACGAGCCCCCAATTTTGTTACGGTCCCCTTGACCAAGGCCAAAAACCCCCTCAAAACTACGGATTCAAACTCCTGAATAACTAGCAATACACTTGAACTGATTACAAATTTTAAAACAAGTATTTATGTTATTGTGTGTTTAAATCATCTCATTATACCTCGATTTAGGTATTCAATAACAATAGTTTTTTCTAATAATAAAGTTGTTAATTAATGAACTACTTAACAAAAACTTTACTACCTGGTGTGTTCCGCGACACGGGCTGCAGCAAGACTACAATTAAGATGCCGAACTTGCAAGAGTCCTGGCGAATATTCCAGCGTAAACCTTAACTATTTCCAATAGGGGGCCGTGTCCACGGACGACTTGTCCTTCCTTAAGAAAACCAGCTCCTAATGACTCCCGAAGCTTGGAGGGCGACTAAATATAAAGTCCACTAGTGCTGTAGCTTGTTTACCCTTGGATAACTCAGAGGACACGGATCACAACGCACCCGGCACACCATGGACGAAACGGCTGGAGCTAGACTACTATGACAATGTCCCACTATATGGGAGATTAGTACTAGACTGTGATTACTAGCACTGTCAACTTGGAAACTTCTGCTAATAACGTGGAGCAAGATGTTAAAACTCTCTTAATAACTTGGAGAAGAGTTGTGAACCTGCTGCCTCATCTCTCTCACCAGGATGGGCTTTATATATCCTCTCGAACAATTCTAGAAGGATCTATCCTCTCTATATGAGTCATGTGCTAATATATTCCCTTACATCATAAGTCCTGAACTTACTGCACAGATCTCCACTGTTCTATATGGATACAGCACTTTCTTTCTTCTCTCTCTCTCTCTCCCTGCCTGTACATGCATTAGGGCGCCATCTATAGCCATAAAAGTCACATAGCTAGCAGATCTCCTGACTTGAAGTAATTCCGAGCCCATTCTAAACCTTTCTAATAAGTCACTAAGGTTCTAGATGTTTCTCTGCTTTTCCGCTTTTCTGTTTATATTCTATTTGTTTTGCACACACTAATATAGCCACACAGGTTTATTTTAATAATATTACTTGACTATTTATATATTTTATGTGCTAATTTATGACTTAATCTTGCTCAAAGTGAAATAAATCTTGCTAATTCTTGGGCCTGTAACACATCGATGCGCCTTATAAAAATGGGAATCCCGCTGCAAATGAAATTTAACAGCAAGAAATGCTTCGTCATGAAACATCACCAACAAAGAAATCCCCATCAACACACTTAACAGTTGGAGATACCTCTACACTTGAAACAGTTGACCATCAACTTACCTGGTTATTGAAATAACTTCCAAAACTCAATTGGAAATATTCACATAGAAACATCTTCTTCTAAAAGCAACCAACTCTAGGGCTGCTTCGTAGACATCGTCATAGCTGCAAGCCAGACGTGAGGGAGAGGGCCTACAGTCATCGTTCGCCCCAAACTTGTGTACTGTTCATCAATTTGGGATCCATATCATCAAGACCAGAAAATCGTTTGGAGTCGGTTCAAAGGAAAGCCGCAAGATTTGTTACCAGAAATTACAAAAGTGGAGTCCTAGTGTCACACTATATTGATCACTTTAAGTGGCAAACTGTTAGAGGAAAGAACGGGGCAGTTTCCAGCTCACCGTTCATGTATAGGACAGTAATGACTAACATATCCATTTTTGTCCTTATAGGTTGCTTCTTCTACTAACAGACCTACCACTTGCAGAGTAGTTAGGATACTATACAATGTTGCCAAAATGCACAAATCTGATTTTGTGATGATTTTTTTTCAATTTTCGATTTATCAAATCACTGATAGTTCTTTAAGGTGGATGCTGCACGATCGTGTGCACATCCGTCTACGGTCAGTACGCGCAAGGATCTCCAAGTAGTTTAGAGCCCTAGCAACACGATCAGTCCTTTTTTCGCGACATACGCGAATTTCTGCGAATGCTGGCAACGCAGCAAATATTGCGTAATATATTCGTTGTATTTCCTGTGCGCGAAATTTAAAAACACAGTTTTGCTTGGCCCTTCTCTTCCATCACCTCTCTCATGGGCCATTATCCCCCCGATATTGCGGGAATGTCCCGCGCACCAAACCAGGCCTATAAAACAATATCGAGGAAAAGATGAATTCAACCAGTAGTTCCGGCACGACCTGTCACATAGTTTTAGAACAGCCAGTGGTAGATGGTTTGAAAGTTGTATAATTAGGCCTACGAAATGCTTCACTGTTATGTGTTTGCAGTTGTGAGTTGTTTGATGCTAAGCTGCCAATTTGTACAAATCTGAATGCAAGTTAGTGGAAAATACCTGCGCATATCAACGGGTCCTATTTAATGTATTTAGTTATTTTTATTTTTTATTTACTTTATTTAATCTTTTTTATTTACTTTTTTAAGCATTTAATTCGAAAAAAACGCAAACATTAAAAAATCAAAGTAAAAATATAAAAAAATACGACAAACCCTAGCAAAACAAAATTTTCAAAAAAGTGGAAAAAAAAAAAATGAAACAAAACAAACTGTTAATAATGCTTGAATCCGCTGTTTCCGATCCTACTTAGGCCTACCTCTCTGACACTGGTATAGCAAGCCGGGCAAACATACGGTTGTGCAAGATAAAAAAAATATAGAGCCAAAAGTTGGAAATGCGAGGAATAGTCATTGCAAAAATGAAGATGAAACGATTTTCATTAGAGCGGGAAATTAACCTCGTGTCTTTCCAATCATCATAGATTTAACCTAGCGTGAAGGAATCAGCGACCCCATATGTTCTGGACATGCTCCTCTTCGCAACCGTACGCTTGCACTCTCTCGGTGATGCGTGAGGCGTAAAAGTACAATTACGCGTTTTGCAGAAACATCGGCAAACCAAAATCAACTTTGCACTTTTTTTGGCCACATTTGGTGAAATAAACGAAAAAAGTAAGTCCGTGACCCCCATTTTTTAAATTTTATTTTGTGAGTATGTGGTTGGGACCCTGACTAATACAACATTAGAAAAATTCCCGGAAGCGTTTTCTTGCTGTTATTCGATTTACCATCATTTTATCACATTTCCTCCTATAGAACTGTGTACAAATTTTGGCAAAAAATGTGTTTTTTTTGTAACGAAATATCTCGAAAACGAGTCCGTAACCCCCTATTTTTTATTATAGATGTTTGAATCAGCACCAATGAATACCCTATATTCATTTTAAGAAATCCAGGACGAATCGATCGTTTCAGCATCCACTTAATTAAAAGTTATTTGATGAAAAGGAAGCAAAGTCAAAACAATCCTTTTCAGGGAAACCTACACAATCAGTTTTTTGCAAATAATCCCCTATACAGGACCTGATATTTTGCTTAAACAATATTTTCAAGTTCTCATTATCTACATCGGCTGTGCCTATCAACCAAATGAAAGTTTCACTTTTTTTTTGGGCGTTCTGATCAGTGAATCATGTTTGTGTATAGTTTGACACCCCCTACAAAAGTTAATAAATTGAAATTTGATCAAAGGTCATTTGGGTCACTAGGTGTCAATGACATGATTTGCACTAAAATGCTTCTTAACGCTATTCACGATTATAGTATGATCATGTGATCATGTGTGTGGTTAGTAGTGACAACCCTGCCAAAAGTTAATGAAATTTTGATTAAAGGTCACAGTGGTCATGACCGATTTACACTAAAATGCTACTTTTCACATTAGTGAGCCCTTAATTAGGCTTAAGGGCATTTAATGATTTGGACGTGTTAAACAGGTTTAGCAAGTCATACGATCATTTCTGTCAATCCGGCTCAATAGGAGGCATTTTTAAAATATGACCTTTGACCCTTAAATGACCCTTCATGGACTTGTATGGAATTTAACATGCATCTAAGCAAGTAGCACAAAATGTGCTACCGAATATTAAATTTATGCGTTTTTTTTTTCTTTTTCTTTTGATTGGGGGAGGTAAAACTATGCTCAGGACCGGAAAATGGCCTCAAATGAACTTTTGATTTAAATTTCATTAAATAAAATTTTATGGGGATTTTCAAACTACACCAATACATGAGTCACGTGATCATACTATGTAATCTGTAAAAGTAGCATTTAGTGTAAATCAGGTCAATGGAACCCGTTGACCTCAATGACCTTTCATCAAAAATGCATGAGTAACCTTGTAGGGGATGTCAAACGTTACCACATACATGAGTCAGTTGATCATACTATGTAATAAACTCTCCAAGCTCTGGTGAAAAACTCACTCCTTATGAGAGAACAACCTACGTGCAAATCCATCTAGGACACAGGTGGTGCTCAATCTACGCAACCGTGAAGCCATCGTCAGCTTAAAGTTACCTGGCTGGAACACCAACGAGAGCACTATGATAACTGTGTACTAGTACCGCCAACGCTCTCTTATATAAGAACCACAGGGAGAAGACGAAGAGTAAAGTATGTTCACGCAATAAACATCTGAACAAAAACTAAAGTGGCACAATATGGGCACAAGAATGAGAAACCTGGTACTCCTTGCTGTGGGTTTAGATATGTCTTTACAGATCTAGTTCACATGCACGTGTTCTATGTACACATTTCGCAAAAACAAATCAGAACAAAATAATTTGTGTTGCAATTTGCCCAGTTAGGCACCTATTTGTTATAAAATTGACTGATGTATAGTTTCCATGTCAAATGTCTATGGTATCAGAGCCAATGT
>JAMKCH010085296.1:0-53530 GCA_023653785.1 Ophioderma brevispina
GGGGAGGGATTGCCACTTTTTCATTCAAGGATGAAGGGGGAGACAGTCATTGCATTGACCACAATTTAAATAGCAAAGATTAGATGAAAATGAACTCTAATAGAGACATAATGAAAATGCTATTGAAACAAATAAATTTCATCTTCCAAGATAACAGTACCATATATAAATACAAGCATTGATTTTAAACTATGGTTTCACACAAATAATTTAGTTTCCTGTTCTAACTTCTTTAATCTACAATAACCAAAGGACTTATTATCGTTGCTTATCAGGGCCTGTGGAATGGGGGAGCAAAAACGCGCCCAGGACCCATGTTTTTCTTATAATTGTTCTATAGTAATTCTTTAGGGCCAGCCCCCACATTTTCAAAAACTGTTGCATGGCTTGCCTCATCTAAAGCCATGAGTAAAGTTGCAATCTCAGTTGCAATAACCTAGGCCATGTCAGTCTGTCATGCAGTGTGATGAAATCTGGCTGGAGGGGGTTACTTAGTTTAGGGTAGCTGGTGTTAACTTTCCCTACTCCATCTTTTATGCCGAGCGCCTGACTAGAAGGCAGTAGGTACCACTTTTAAAGTCTTTGTATGACCCGTCCGTGATTCAAAAAACCGCGCACCTCCCGACTGTTAGGTGGATCGCTCAACCAAAGACAACACGTCCGTGTTAAGTGAAGCCACCTCTTAGCGCTTGGACCAGCCTATCTTTTGATATATGTTTTTGTGTATAATTAAAAATAGTCCAAACTAGAGTAACAAAGATAGTCAACTAAAAATGCCTCAATTCCAAGGTTCGGAGTTTTCGTTTTGAGTGATGTAGTAAATATTTTTGTTTACTTTAACAGCACCATGGTAACAAAAATTTGGATCCAGGAATTTTATTACAAGTTGTGATTTTGTCATGAAGGAAAGGATTTATCGCTTAGCATTTTACACAGTGATTAGTATGTGGACAAGTATTATTATATGTAAAACCACACTTTGTTACAAAATTGAGTGAGGGCCCATTATCAGGAACAATCTATGGAGTCAGCCTTTAAACTCTCAACTTCCTAACTTACGGAATGTATGAGCCTTTTGTCTTTGTGGTTTGTAATGGGTCAAAGGTCAAATGGGGGTCATCAAAGGTCAATCTGTGTAACACCCTGTAATGATCTGGGCCATGGTTCTTCGGAGGAGTGTGAAGTTAATTGGATGATGGGTAAACGAGTATGAGTCCATTAAGTGCTGGGTTAAAATTTTTCACCACACACCTACCCAGACGATTCACACACCCTCAACATACATACTTCCCAAAGTAATGTGCCACTCCTGCTGTACTAGACAACCACACAAAATACAGTCAGTAACACTTGCAATCCCTCAGACAGGGTAAACTTGGGAGATATTGGTTTGTAATACACGTGAACATGATTAATTTAATATACCTTGACGCCAAGATTATCGCTACAACTTGTTAACTGAAGTCAGACGTTTAGAATGAGATCACTTCGCACTTTATCTACCAACTGTCCAATTTACCAATGACCTCAATTGCCCTATATGACCGCGCTCACCTAATATGTGTCAATCCATCTCGGGTTCCCCTACCCCAAAATTATTGGCACAAACAAATTTGGTTGATACTGAACCTACTGAAGAAGCCTGCATCTTTGTTTTATTAGTTAAAATTTACCCAATCAAATGATGACTTCCACAAATTCAACAATACTTAAATTACCGCTCTTCCTATGGTTCAGCATCTTACACTCAAACACTCATTTCTGATTAACAAATGCTGAAGAATTTCGTAATGGGGTTAATTTCATGATCCCAGCCCCCCCCACCCCCAACTTACCTAAAATTGAGATTTTTTTGTGTCATCTGCACCGTGGGCTAATCATAGTAGGGGTGGGTGCCCAATCTGATGTGCAATTTGATTGATCCTATCTGCAAGAATTCGCATTTTGTATTTTCTGGTCTGTGACCGGCTATCCCCCGCGAACAAACAGAATTTACAGTAGAGTTGTCCCTATGGGGGAAGACTGTGATATGACTTTGCTCATAACACCAAAATGCAAGATCAGAATCACTGATATTTGGGGAAACGCTTTTCTCAAGGATATCTAGAAAAACATGAACACAACAGAAGGTGCTAAGTAGACTTAAATATAGAAATAATCAATTTTAAGGAAGGATAGGGCAACTCTTGGCAAGGTCTGAGGGACCACTTGTCCAAAAAATAAAAGTCGGCAAAGATCGCCTATCGTTTTCAAAAATGCTAAAAATAAAACGCTTTAGTGGCACATATAATTATTTTGTGAAATTTTAGACTCTTCCCTTCCTTGTGAAATGGAACATTATCATTTAAAATTTCCCGTTTGTATATCCAGGGTCTTGCTTTTCATGCAGTAAAAAAGGATTAGGTTGAAATCTAAGTAATAGATAATACAGGCGGTTCTTGAACCACAAGTCTCGCCTGCTTTCGCGCTTTAACTGTAATACAAAAGCAGCACACCCAGAGTGCAACTGTGGGCGATTCCAGGTGTGTCCCCAAACAGTTGTTGCAGCAGATAACTCCAATTTCTCAACTAGTTTACTTCCCGCTATTTTCATTTGACACCACCCTAGGGTCACAGACAACATTTTCACAATTCAGTGCGGGGAACGCCGGGGGGGGGGGGCTTGGGGCATTGTGCCCCCCCAAAGTTTTTTTCTTGCCCCCCAGTTTGGCCCCCCCCCTGGTCGAGAATAAAAATGAATGAAGGTTTGCGGGCAAATTCATTGATTTTGGCCACAATGCAGCACTTGTGGCCAAAATTCGTGAAAAAATTTTCAAAATTCAAAATTTTTCATATTTTGCCCCCCCATAATTTCACTCCCCCCCCCCGAATTTCACTTTTGCCCCTCCAAATTTCACTTGTTGTGTTTGCCGTTGGTTGCCCCCCCCCCCTTTCCCCCATAAAAGCATTCTTGCGCCGCCAACTGTTTCCAGTGGAAGATATTAACTTGCAAGTTTTGAAATCCCCCCCCCCAAGTTTTTCAAAATTTAATAAGATATGTTTAGGAGTGGCACCCCGGGTTTTGCATTTATAGTATCTTTACTTCCTGCTCTTTTTATTTTGACAACCACCCCAGGGGTCACAACATTTGCCATTGTGGAGATATTAATCATGAGAAGTCCTCAACAAGCGCATAACTAAGAAGTTTAGAAGTAGCACCCCGGGTTTGCATTTTGATAGTATTCTACACCTCTCACCGCTCACCTCTTTCATTTGACACCACTATGGAGGGCCATGTAAAATTTTGGGTGAAGTTCATGTAATTGTTGGCAACCACTATAAACGTATACTACTGGTCTGACTATCAGACAATCGATGTTTGCCTTTTTTTTTTCTGTTCAACCTTTGGCTGCCTTGCACAAGGGTCCAAAGGTCAAAGATGGTCATACATCTCCAAGTATTCGACTTGGTAAACCAATGTGGCAATTCATCACAAGGAATATTGCTATATGATATTTATTTTGTTATTTACCGTTCGTTTCTTGTAATATGCAAACAATGGCGAACTCGTATTTACGCGCCTGCGTAAATATGTCCGCCGAATTGCGATCAACTATGACAACTAACTGCACACTCCCCACCCCTTAATTTTGGCCATCACTAGCTCGCCAAAATAATGGTTACTCAAGAAAATGACTCAAGAAATCTTAAATTCCGTCATCCAAAAATCCGGACATGCACTAAATTTAGAAAAAAATATATAATTTTACTCAATGTGGCAAACTATTTTTGAAAAATCTTGATCCCTTTTAAATTTGGGACCCATACGGGTCTGGAAGCGGCGAAACATTTGAATTAACGTATTTTCACATTTTCCAAGTAAAGGTAAAACAGCTGGCACCCGAAAAGAATGACCCCACATTAACAACTGAACTGAAAACAATCTAAATCATGTCGAGAGAACTTCCTCAGGCCCCACGGTCCCTTCCAACCAATTTACATCAATTACACACCTTACCGAAAACTGGTACCCATGGCCCCTTGCGGGCAAAAATTCATAATTAGTGCAAATTATATCTTAATTAGGCATATTTTAACAACACCCAAAAATCTAATCAGGGTTGAGAACTCATCACCCTGCTTCTTTCCACCAATTTACATCTCGTAGCCCTTACTACCGAACTCCAGATAAATTGTACACAATGTGACATTTTCTGTGCAATATTGACCTTCTTCCCTTGACCTTTTTTCCCCCTACCAAACCCCCTGACAGACCCAAGTGAGGACCCTGGGGGAATGAAATACATGGTGAGTAGGGGGTAATCGGCCTCCTACCTAACCAAAGTTTTGGCTACTCTAGCACATCCAGAAAAAAAGATTGCCCAATTTTCAGGTTAAACTTTTCTATCACGACATCGGACATACGGACTGACATACGGACGGACAATAACGGACGGAGCCCATTTTATAGTCCCCTCCCGAACTTTCGGTTCGGCGGGGACAATACCCTAATTAAGACAATAATATGCATAAATTGCGTTTATTGCAGGCCCCAGTCCTGTCCAAAGCAGAGTTAGGCCTCAAGTTCGTGCACAATGTAGTCATCTGTAAACACTTTAACTCCTGCTTAAATGTAGAATGAACCCGACACAACAATCCGCATTATTTCTTGCTACTTAGCCTAATACCCATTGGTAAGTAAAGTAAAGCAATTTGTTTGTAAAAATGTGCAAGAGAAAATTACGATTATCTCTCCAAACTCCATGGAACGAATCGGCGTTATTACCGTGAAATACAACCACGATCGCACGTCAGATAGAAAGTATGTTTACTAGTTATCTTAGTCTGTCACATGTATGATGTTTCATTATTCGACGATCCCATCCATAGACCCTGGATCAGTCTCGTCTAAAGCAATATCAAGTTGTCCCCCTACACCGGGGGGGGGGGGGGTCCTCAGTTTGTTTGGGTAGGGAGTGTCCCGGAAGTATTACCCATAGCTACAAAAACCCATTTTTGGCCAAAAAAGGACCCATAGCTTTACAAACCGGAGATTCAAATGTTGGGCCATATTTAAGGCAAATTTATTTGCCCTTTTTGTCCCTCAAAATGTGGACAATTTTTACTTCAGATGCGAAAATTTACTAATTTCACACATTTTTAGAAAAATGGGGTTTCCGATTGAGAAAATATTGAACAACACCCATTGTCATATCCCAAAATTAAGCATGAAAAAAAGGGTCATTGATATCCAAAGTCTAAAATATGAACCGTGTCGGTGGCAAGTCCCCCGTTTTGGTCTTTTTTTGGAATCCCCCTGCTATAACCCAACCCCATGCATCACGCTAGCTGCTATTAATGACCATTTGTGGAACCAATTATGTTACAACAGTTTGTAAAAAAGTGCAAGACAAAATTTTGATTCTCTCATTTGTATGATGCCTGTTCCTTGTCAACCCATGACCCTGAATAGTCTTGTCTTAAGCAAGATCAAGTTAGAGAGTCATCCCCCAATAATAGCTGCTATTAATGCCCACGTTTAAGTACTTAATTGTGTTACACAGTTAGTAAAAATTGTTCCACAAAATTGCGATTTTATTCCTAAAAATGTGCCCAGAAACATTGAAACATTGTTACTGCTGTCCCAGGGCTGCTGTCACTTAGTCCAAAGATTGAGAGAGTTAATATCTGTTCAACCATGCGAGGTATTATTATTAACCTATAATTAATACCTATAGGTTCATATTTACCTCTTATGGTTCAACCATACGTTCACAAAATCTTTCTATATTCCTCTTGTTCAACTTATACGTTCACAAATCTTTAAGTGTTTTAAACACACGGTTATCGTCAATTAGCTTCTATCTTTGATGACTCTGTTTTTCAATTGAACATTGATACATTATTTCCCTTGTCTTAGTGTCTAGAGTGTGTGCAATTTATCAGGGCCATATCCCCTACATGTAAGTAATGATCTAATTGTCTAACCTAATTCAAAATCATACCTTAAGCTTATGAGTTTTGTTCATGAATGTGGGCACTGCAGTATGGAGATGCTGGGAATATCCTGAGATCAGCAGCAGGTCACGTCGCACTCCCCCCCCCCACACAACACACAAATCCCACAAAAGGGCAAAAGGTCCACCTATCTGTTGATTTTGTGCATAATGGTCTAAGTGGAGAGAATTACAAGAAAGTCACACTTTTTAGTGAATGAAATTTCAAAAAGGTGCCATTTTTTAAGGGGGGGGGGGTGAGTCTGCTTTTTTACAAAAAGTCCATGCATTTTCAAGTCCCAGAACCCCTATACAAGGAGTTTAAAAAAGGTACCGTAAACAAACAGGTAATTTGATTGTCCTAAAAGCACCCCGAAACAGGTATGGTCATTTAATATCCTCCCATCAACCCATACCTTTTCATAACATTTTTCAAAGGTTGCTTATTATTTTACGAAAACATTGTTTGATATGTTTGTGCAACATTATCAAACTTTTACAATGTTTTTACATGTTGTAAAAATGTTTGCTTAAAAGGATTTTTCGAAAACACATGCCAATTAATTTGTAACTTTTTATCACACATTAAGACAACATTTCTCAACCATTACACAAATATCGTAGCTTTTGTTATATGATATTATCAGACATTTGTAAACCTTAGATACAGTAAATGTTTTCGATGATGTTGCTGAATGATTTTCTCTGCTGACATTTTTTTCCTAGTTTCAAAACGTTTTAAAATTTTTTACAAGATGTTGTTTTTTATCTTGATTTTTTTGAAAGCTTTTTTAAATGTTTTATCAAATTGATATATGATATTGTTTTAAAAACATCGAAACCGTACATTGTATGGATATCACCGTTATGAACATGTTTTAAAATAACTTTGATGATAATGTTTTCAAAATGTTTTCCAAACAAAACAATAACAAAATGTTATTTTATTAAAACGTTCAGGGTGAAAAGTTAGGAAAACATTTTTACTGATGTTTAGGCAACGTTTTTAGATATGGCAAACTTTTTTTATGATGTTAGTTAACAATTTTTATGAAGTTGGAAAAACATATTTAGTGAATGTTAGGCAAACGTTTTTTTTTATTGTTAAAATAATAAGAGCAAACTTTTTTTTTGATGTTAGGCAAACATTTTGATAAATATATTATGGCAAACGTGTATATTAATGCATTTCTAACCCGCCGACACACTAAAATACTAACAAAAAAGAAAAACACGCAAACAAACAATAATAACATCTTGTTTAACACACACCAATATATTGAGTTTTCCCTTTTTCAAAGGAAATACCAAAACGGATGCTTTATATATTTAAAATAACATGACAAAGTAGGTAAGTCGCTTGGTGGCTTAGGGGATCCACATATGTACTCTCAACCTTCAGATGACCAGGTTCGATTCCCGTACAAGGTAAGTGATAAAATTGCTCCTAGTGTGTAACATGTGTTAAACAGTTGTTGGGAATATACGTACAGAACTGAATACAGCAAAGAAGATGTTATTTTTTTCCCTCACGATAATTAACTTTATTTAATTATTACTGCATGTTGTGATAAAATGTTTTTACAATATTTTGTAACATCTGAAGATAATGGTTTTGCAAAAATGTTTCCTAACCAAGTCCAACCACCATACATTTTGATGTTTTTTTTAAACATTGTAACAACTTTTCATAACATTTTTCGCAACATTTTTAGAACGTTTCACAAACCATTTTTGTGTTTGTGGTCTATACCCTTAAATAAGTATTGGCAATATTTGACCCTTAAGTCAAGTAGAACTTTGGTGTCTAATAGGGTATCTGACTGCTCATTTACACAAAATGAGCCCAATACGATACAAAACTCGAAATTTCCCAATCGTACACTAATGTAAGTTCAAGTCCGTTTCAAGTGTGAACAAGTACACCCTTTTTTTTCAAGATTTCAGTGGATTTTTTTTCATGTAATCGTGCACAATCTTGAAAATTACGCCTTTTTACGTGTTCTTTGGTCGCACATGATACCCCTTATCAATGACATGACCCCCCCCCCGGGCCCTGGATTGGAAAGCAATTAAAAAAATCACACGTGGCTGAACGTGAAAAGATTAAGTGGTAACACTAACTTTGTGGGTCTGTAGTGCGAATCGTGGCACAGGGTTGTTTCTCGGTTATAACAACAATTCATTCCATAGATTTGGTTTTAACCCTAGTCTTACCAGGGGGGGTTGTTACCTTTACCCCAGTGAACTTTGCTCCGTCATCTAAAATGCCAAAGCTGTCGTAAAAAGCTTATGGTAATCGTTCTCTCATCCTTTCTGTCATTTTAGCAAATAATATGTCAAGGTAGCACCTTTACTCCCACCGGGGTTAGGGTATGCCTTCCAAGTCGAAGGGGGCTGTGGTTGCACTACAAATATGTTATGGTAAATTTTTGAAATATTATGCACAGTATTGCTCTAAACTATGTTTATGTAACTAGTCAATTGTCATCATTTTTAGAGCCGAAAACCCGCATAACTCTGATATTCCCTACGATTTTACGCCCAATAATGACTTTTCTATGGAAAATGCCAATTTGGGCGGCCAATGACTTTATGCTCATTGTGACTCATACTAGTTATGTTGGTACTTATTTGGTAGCAATGGAAGAGGCGACAATACTATCCACTTATCAAATCATAAGTGTCGGTGCTTATAACAAAAATCCGAGAGGTGGTTACCCACCCCCCCCCCTTGGTAAGGCCGTGTTACAAAAGGCTTGGTAGACGAGGGAAATACAGACGACCGTAAACAACCATTTTCTCTTGTACATTGTCATGAAACAACTTTGTTTCCTTAGCATGGGCATTAATAGCAAGGTATAAATGGGGTTGTGTAGGGTTCACTATACATTGGTGCAAAACATGAGGCCTAACTCTTGCTTTGGACAGGACTCACCGACTGGGTCTGAATAATGCAAATGTATGCATATTATTGTCCTCTCTCAGCTTATTTTGCATAATAACAAGAAAACAAAGCTCAAGTAACACAATAAATATAATCTACAATATTCCTTGTGCCATTTGCCAATTTTGATACCAATTTCCGATATACTTTGGACGATGTATGACTCATTTTGACCTTTGACTCTTGTTGTCCGGTCCCCTCACGCAAATGGGAACATCGTTTTTCTGAATAGTCATACCCAGTGAATACATTGTAATGGTTGCCAACAATTAACATGAACTTCATAAAATCACTCCCTTGAAGCACAAGGCCCCTCCACTACACCCTAGGTCCACAACTTTCCTTTTTGGAGATATTACTCTTGAAAACTCCCCCCTGAGCAACAAGTAAGAGACGTTTTAGGAGTAGCACCCCCGGTTTCATTTTAGTATTCTATACTATCTCACTCTTTCATTTGATTCCACCATAGAGGTCACACCATCTTTCGTTTGGGAGATATAACTTTTGAAAAAAAAAAATTTGGTTTTTTGTCCCAACATAATGCCGACCAAGAGTGTTTAGAAATAGCACCCCCGGGTTTGCATTTATAGTATTCTTTATTTCCTGCTCTTTCATTTGACACCACCACATGGGTCACACATTTTCCATGTGGAGATATTAATCATGAAAAGTCGTGCAACATCCCTTAAATTCACTAAATTTAGTAAAAATATGAAAATTTATTCAATTGCACACAGTTCTGAAAAATCATGTGACCACATTTTAAATTGTAGTCCGCGACGAGGTCCAAAAGCGGTGAAATGCCAATTTTTGCGTATTTTCCACATTCCAAGAATGTACACAGACTGGCAACCCAAAACTGACCAAGTGCAACAACCAGAACTAGAAAACCATTTCAATGAAAACATGGCAACTGAATCAGCTATATTGATGTTACTACCTTTGTTGTGTATACTCCCCCCCCCTTTTGATAAGTCTTTTTGTTTTGTACACCTGTTTTTGTACACACCAAATCACACACAGCCATATACGTCAAATAAACACATGCCTGACCTACTTTAATTATATGTAAACAAGCTCCTGAATCAAATTCTTTTGAAGGTGTGTATATTTCACACTGACCATTGACCACCTGAGCAATTGGTTGTGAAATTGGACCACCTTTGGCATTAAGTTGCAATTTTAAAATAACACAGAATGCCCCTTTAAGTGGCCCACATGCATTTTGACCACAATGTATTCACACAAAAGATGTCCCACATAGTAAGTCTCATGTAGCCAAGAATTTTTGCATATTCCATGTACATTTAAGCTATCAGCAAGTACGCATAGTTAATTAATCGAATTGTATCAAAAAATGCCCCTTTAATCGCCCACTGCACTTTGACACAATTATGATTCAGCCCCCCCCAAAGATGCCTGGCAAGTATTCTTTCATGCAGCGAAGGTATTTTGGCTATCTGAGTAACGGTTTCAGAGATACAGTATTACACATATTTAATTAGCTCATTTGCATACCTAAGCTTCATGTATCACACCTTCAACTTGCAAAAGTGCCACCATGATAGCTTCACGGCAGTGAAGGAATTCTTCCGTATCCAACGTACCGTTTCAAATTAATAGCAATTACTCTGATTTTTGCATATTAATTAGCTCGTTGGCATACTTAATTTGCCCGAAATACTCCGAAATCTAATCAGTTTCGAGAACTCTCCAGCCGCTCCCGTCCACCAAGTTACATCATCATACCCTTACGTAACCCAGAAAACTTGTACACAAGCCTTGCGGGAAATTTTTGTTAATTATGCCAATTCGATCTTATTAGCATATTTTACTCCCAAATCTAATCAGTCGAGAACTCTGACCGCTTCTTTCCACAAGTTACAAATCATCGTGGCCCTTACGGAACTCCAGAGAAATCGTACACAAGCAGTGAACACGGATGCCGAGCAAACAGCATAACAGCAGACAGACGGACAACAGACGACAGGCACACAGACCGACAGACAGAAAGTGATTACTAAGTCTCTGCCGAACAAAGTTCAGGCGAGACAAAAACTAATGCGAGTATAAAATTACTTCCTGCTGTTTCCTGTTAAGCCTGATTATAATAATTTTAACATTAACGGAAGTGAGTCATTTGTAAAATTGACTGAAACAGTTACAATACTTCCCTGTATTTAAACAAATTTCATTTTTAATCAGCATGTAACTACGCACTTAAATTCTGACTAGGCATTTTTTTTTTTTTTTTTTACTATGCCACTGCCATTTAGTTGCACATGCCCAGCCATGCTGATAAACAGAGAAGGCACACACCCCCAATTAATGCTCCATTTAAATACACATTAAAATGGCTTAAAAATAAGTTCATTTTTCAACCCCACATGGAAACAATATTTAATGGATATTGAAAAATTTCTGTCTATAAAGATGGAAATTTTCAAAAATCTCAGTCATTTTATACTGATACAGGAGATATTTTGAGATACAGGCACGTACATAGTGCCACCACTTTCTCAACTTAACACAACTTTATTGCAGCAATCAAGCAGGTGGTACTTCCAAAAGCCCTATTTTCACAGGCGTGATGGCAGTGGCGCCATCCTCATTCATTATAGCAACTCACCCAAAAAAAATGTCAGAAAGAAAGACAGCAATACTGCGTGCAAAAACCACAACCCATTTGGGTTCTTTGATGGTGTCTGTCATGGGAGTTCCCATGAACCCACATACTACCTCGTCCTCCTTCGGTAATTATACAAAAAAATTCAGAAATAACCCTTCTAGTGGAGTTTGATTCTTCAACTCAACGGTTTTTGGAATAAGAAAATATTCCGTTCCCACATATAAAAAAATCTGATCTTTCGTCAAGATTTTGCTTTTACGCGTTAACCAATGGCGACGTCTGAAACTGGATTTCTTGGCCGCCCTCCCCTGATTTTTTACTTCTATTCCAAATTTCAAAAGAATTTTTATCTTCTGATATTCCAAGTATTGATCATTGTCTACAATATTCATTTTCATAATAACATTTTAACTATATACCACGCCACAGCACTTTTGTTAGTTCGTTATCTTATATTTTTGCCAGAAACTACCCACTATTCCACCAATGGGGGATGCTTAGTGTTGTGTGTCCAGAAAGGCACAGTGCGAGTACAGATCAGAAAACCCAATTGACTGAATGGGGACTGTCTATCATGTTCTCTATTGAATGAGAGCTGGAATCAATAGTTGGAAACAAACTTGCGGTTTTGATGGTAGAAGCACTATGCAGATTACAAGGCCCTATTCAATACTGTGGCTAATTATTGATGGTTTCACCTTAAAATTTTTTTTATTTATATCCTGGAATTAAATGGATTTGAGACTAAAAAGATGCACACAATGATAGGCTTTCACGCGTGAAGGAATTTTCCGTATCCAAGGTACCGTTTCAACATTATAGGCAATTACGCTGATTTTTGCATTAATTAGCTCGTTTGCATACTTAATGTTGTCCGGAAATAGCCCGAAATAATCAGTTCGAGAATCTCAAGCCGCTACTTCCACCAAGTTACATCATTATACGCCATTACGGAACTCCAGAAACTTGTACACAAGCCTTGCGGGAAAATTTTTGTAAATTATGCAAATTAGATACTTAATTTTTAGCATATTTTACGCCCAAATCAATCAGGCGAGAAAACGGGACCCCGCTCTTTCCACCAAGTTACATCACTCTACGCCCTACGGAAACTTCCAGAGAAATCGTACACAAGCAGTTGAACCCGGAGATGCCGCAGACAGGACAGCATGCCAGAAAGACAGACGGACAGACAGACAGACAGGCACACAGACAGACAGACAGAAAAGTGATTACTAAGTCTCTGCCGAACAAGTTTCAGAGCGAGGACAAAACTAATACGAGTATTAAATTAACTTCCTGCTGCATTCCTGTAAGCTTGAATAGTTAATTGTAACATTAACGGAAGTGAGTTCATTTTGTAAAAAATATTGGACTGAAACAGTTACAGACTTTCCCTGTAATTTAATAACTAAATTCAGTTTTAATAACATGGAAACTTAGCCACTTAGTAGGACTAGGCACTATGCACTGCATGTTGTTGCAACATGCACAGACAACATTGCTGATAAACATGAGATAGGGCGCACACCACCAATTAATGCTCCCATTTGAAATACACATTAAAATGGATTAAAATAAGTTCATTTTTAACCCCCATGAAACAATATTTAATGTTTGAGAATTTCTGTCTAATAAAGTGGAAATTTTTCAAAAATCTCAGCATGTATACTGACAGGAGAGCTTTTGAGAGACAGGCAGTAAATATGCCACCACTTTCTCAACTTAAAAAACCAAATTTATTGCAGCAATCAAGAGGTGGTACTTCAAAAGACTAATTTTTCACCAGGCGGTGAGGCGTGGCAGCCAGCCTCATCATTATTAGACAACTCACCCAAAATGTCAGAAGGAATTACAGCAATACGGATTGCAAAACACAAACCAATTTGGATGCATTGATGTGAGTCGGTTCATGGGAGATCCCATGACCCACATACGACTCGTCCTCCTTCGTTATCATACAAACAAAATTCAGAAATAACCCTTCCAGTGGAGTTGATTCTTCAAATCCAACGGTTTTGGGAATAAGACAATATTCCGGTGACCACATATAAAAAATCTGTAATCTTTCGTAAAGATTTCGGTTTTGCGCGTTAAACCAATGGCGACGTCTGAAAACTGGGGATGTCTGGCCGCCCTACCCTGATTTTGTTACTATTCCATCATATTATTTTATCTTCTGAGTAGTCCAAGTATTGATCCTTGTCCGCAATATTCATTTTCATAATAACATTTTAACTATATACCACGCCACAGCACTTTTGTTAGTTCGTTATCTTATATTTTTGCCAGAACTACCCACTATTCCACCAATGGGGGATGCTTAGTGTTGTGTGTCCAGAAAGGCACAGTGCGAGTACAGATCAGAAAACCCAATTGACTGAATGGGGACTGTCTATCATGTTCTCTATTGAATGAGAGCTGGAATCAATAGTTGGAAACAAACTTGCGGTTTTGATGGTAGAAGCACTATGCAGATTACAAGGCCCTATTCAATACTGTGGCTAATTATTGATGGTTTCACCTTAAAATTTTTTTTATTTATATCCTGGAATTAAATGGATTTGAGACTAAAATGCAGATGACACTGAGAAAAATACAGCCTTTCTCTGATATCAAAAACATAATAATATCATGAGAAATCGGGGTTGGGGGGGTCCTAAAGACGATTGCAAACACACCTTTAATGCTTGAAGGCAAGGATTTACTGTTCTTCAAGCTACTCTACATTCCATCAAGGTGATACACACTCCCTGGTTAGTGGATCTTACCATGGCGTAGCCAGAGGGGTTTTTCAGGGGGGGCGCACGGCCCCCTAATAATGATTTTTCTCGGTTGAGATGAGCCCGTCGGTGCCTGAAAAAGTTCAGGTCATGGCACTTGCTGGCCGGATTGTCGGCAAAGTATAGGTTTTTCAAGATTTCGAAATTCAAAAATCTTTCTAAAAAAAATAAAAAAAATAAAAAAAATTAGCCCTCAGAACAGACATTAAAGCAATATAAAACCCAAAATTTTCAGGGGCCTTGGGCCCCCTCGACCCCCACCGTGCTTCGCCCCTGGACCCCACCGGGGCCATAAGGCGGGCCCTGGACCCTACCCATTTTCTGTCGGTTGAGATGCGGCACTGCCCCTCCAATAGAAATCCTGCTACGCCACTGGATCTTACACCTTTTAATTACATTTTTACCATAGGTTTTGTGTAGAGATTATTTTGACATGGTTCACGACAAGGTAAAGTGATCCAGCTGACAGCTCGCTGAACATGGTAATGGCAAATTGACTAACACACAGCGGATGGAAGATGATGTTTACACCAGCAGGATAAGGTATCCCAATTTTTAGTTTGCAAAACAATGTGCCTCTAAGAGTATGAAGAGGGACTCAAATTAAAAGCTGCACAGTGGGATATTTTTGTATAATTAATTTTTTCATGATTTTACATTGCAATTTAATTTGTGGTTTCAAACAACTACACATTAAAGGTGCATTTTGTGATCCAGCACATTTATTTTTGTTCTGGATGGACTATACTATAGTATTTGAATATTTGCACATAAAATTAGCCACACAACTAATACTATACTTAGGCACTGTTCAGGTGATATAAAATTTCACATTTCTTTGAGGTAAATTGAGGGTACGAAGCTGTTGATCATAAAGTGCCCCTTTAAGTTTTGTCAATATTTACTTTTACACACTTGTCTTTACTTTTAGTACATGAAATTTCATCTTCATTTAGGATTTTGTTATTGAAACTGATTTTTATATTAAAATTAGGGCCGGGGGCTATCGAGCAATGTTTGTCCCGGTCTCTGGCAGGCTGCAACCATGTCATTATCTTAAAAAGCGTATTGACAAACCCGTCAATACGGTTGGGGTCCCCTCTAAACATGGGGGCCTAAAGATCAATACTGCAGAGGATGACTCCGATAGGAGTTACGGTACAAGTTCAAAGCCAAACCATTTGATTATGCACTTATCAAAACAATTACTGGACAGGCCTCAAAGTGAAACCAATAATGGTACACCCTACACGTGACAATGACAATCTTGTTATTACATTACAAGAAGATTATCTCATGTTTACATTTACACTTTTCACTGATATGAATTTGCCCATAGTATTTTTTCACACCTACATTTTTTCATGATTCATCAATTTTAAACATTTTTTGCTGATTTTAACATTGCAAATTTGCATTTCCTTAAAAAGTCCATGTACACCATGTACATGTTTAATACAACACAACACATTAATATTCTAGCACTTGTTCAAAATTTTAATAGACGGATCCAAGAGTGTCTTAGGGTGTCCCCCCCCCTTTTCACACAACTGTTTTTAATCTGTTGATTTAGACCAGGGTTTCCAATTATATTAACTGAAGGGCCGGAGATACCGAACATTTTTAAAGGTTTTCCCTACTTGAGGGCCCAATTACACCTAAAATTCTTATGTTTCCCTTGATATTTTAAGAGCAAGTTGAGTGACAAAAATCCATGGTTGGCGGGGCCAGATTTGGCCCGCGGGCCGCCTATTCCACAATGGTCCTCCCATCAAACTATGTATGGTGGGGAATAATAAAGCAACAAGTTTCAAGTTTCTTCTCCATAATACAGATCAATAAATTACACAACGCAGTAGTTACGATGGAGGTTTTGACCAATTAGACAAAGCTCGTAAATAGTGGCCACCAAATAAAAATAGTAAAGACAGGTTATAACATAAAACCAACAAAAGTGCAATACAAGACCAGACAAAGACCATGCAGACCGACATAGAGACACTGCACAATTGAAAATAAGCGCCTCACCAAAATTTTTTCAATTGAAATTAGCACATTAAGAGTGAGGTCCTGGAATACTTTATATGGCACCTCACCCCTTTATCTAGTTAACTATTAAAAACATATACATCTAGCACTGTTTTAGATGGGGGGGGGGGTAAATATTTAATTTTTTGATACAGTGTGGTCCAAATTTTTTTTGGAAATTTTATTTTACAAAAAGCTGTCCAACAAATTGAGTAAAAATGACAGAAAAGATTTCATCTGTTCACTTACAAGAATTAGCTATTTCCCCTGAGTTGCCTTTAAAAAATAACAACATACAACATTGACCAATAATTGTTCAATATTTTTGCTTTTATAAACAGTTATCATAATTTAATTAAAGGGTAGCAGGTTTACCACTGTTAAGGAGACCCAGATAGTGTTCAGGGGGAAAGACCCCCTCACAGGGGGCTAAAAACACTTTAAATTTAATAATTATTTTTTTACTTTTGGGGGGCAATTACCCCGCAACAAATGGATTCCTCGTCTAATGAAATATTCTATTTCGAGTTGAGCCCAATTTCATATCTCTACTTTGCTTTTATCCCATCTCCATAGGGTAAATCGTTTTGTGATAATCGGGTGCAAGCGATTCAGATTGTAAAAATTCACAGTTTGCGATATCGGCAATTTAGTATAGAAACACTGTTGTTTTAGGTTTTTTGTATTTTTCAAATGCTATTTTACTTTCCTTATGATTAGAAATTAAGTACTTGAATTAGTGGAAAAAATAAATATTGCAGCTGAGAAAACATTAAAATACTAGAGTACAGTTTGTTATGTTTTCCCGGGGATTTTTGTGCCAAAATTGATATTATTAGCTTACTACTTGTCAATTTTGGGGTGCTGATTTTAAAATTCTTAGGTGCCATTTTTTTCAAACCCCGCCTTCAGAGTCGCTCATTTTGGATTTCAAAAACGCCCGCCATTTCCAGTATTTTTTTTTCCTTAAATTCTCCGCTTAGGAGAAACTTAGAGGAGTAAAATTGGTGGGCAATACCCCTGGTTGTGATACCAGGATCCATTGCAGCATCGTCTTACTCTTTTTAACTGTTTGTTTTGGCTGCCATCTTGATTTCCAAATGGCCGCCATTTTAAATTACGTTATGTCCTATATCTTGGCGTATGAGCAACGTGGAGAGTAAAATGGTGGCAATAACCCATGTTTGTGATACTAGGGGAATTCAATTAACAGCACTCGCTTACTTGTATCTAATTAAGCTTGCCGCCATCTGGATTTCAAAAATGGCGCCTATCTAAACACTTGTTTTTAAATCTCAGCATACCAGTAATAAAGCAGTCTCAAAAATGGTAGCATGGCAGGTACTATGATGATAATTCCAAATCCATGCATGCCGTTATTATTTAAAACTCAGCCACCATGGAAGATTTCAAAATGGCCACCACTAGACAATTTTTTGTTGATAAGACTGTAATGTCAATGAAATGTAACCTAAATATCAGGTATAAATGACAGATTATTACTATTTTTTTAAACACTATCCTGAGATACCTGACTCTGTGATCTTGGATTGTCTTTTCAGTTGAAGATTATTTTCACCATACTGACATTATTTCGGAAACTTTATTTGAGGTGAAGGCATAATCAATAATATTTTCGTGAAGCAAAGAGTTAATACTCTAATGTTATTCACCTTTTAGAGACACCAAAAGTTATCAGAAACTTGACGCAATGCAAAGAGGTTGGTTTTTTTGGCATTCCATCACAATGAAAAAAAATAGGATACTGAAATTACATTTTAAGCGGCTACATGGACTACATGGTTTACCAGTAGCTAGTCAGGATTAGGAACTTCAAGTTCTAGGGTATGTGTAGGAGAGTATACTCACTATGGAGCTGAGACTTGGGCCATATTCAAAAGCTGAGGTAGGATCAATGGCGGTTATATACAACTTCTTAGAAGCGTACTTAATATCAGCTGGCGAGATTATTTCCAACAATGAGGTATATGGAGATAGACCACTCCTATCGTACGTTCCTTCGTGGTGCAAGTCCAAAATCACAGTCGAAGATCCGTCTTTAATTAACCGCTGATATTTTCATCATCCAGGTTGGATCAGGCCTGTAATTCCTCGTGGGGACTTGTAGCCCTCACAGTCATCTATGATTGGCTAAGGTTTGTGGCTACTCAACCATCGCAGTTTTTTGGTGAAGTTCTACTCCGATCTTGTGAGGAATTTTTGTACGCCAACTCCAGTTCTCGAGTCGGTTGGAGGTTGACCCATGCTTTCTATCAAGGTCCAGCCTTTGGGCTTGCTAGATTGGCTGGGTCACAAACTGCTTTAGGTTCAAAGTAGATGATGACCATTGCTCATACCATCTGTCATGAATCCAGGATGATCGCTGGGATACTGGACTGCAGTGGTCATGGATTGGGTAGCAAAGTGATTCCGTGGAATTCCCTGATCCGCAAGGGTGTTGGGGGGGATTAGGCTACCAAGGTTCATCACATTTCCTTGCGATCTTGATCGTCTGAAGGTTCCTCCTAAGTTTGCAGGAGCTATGCCCAGACAGAATTGAAGATATTCTACAGGCGTCGCAGAAAGGCACACTAACAATCTCATTGCATCATTCAAAACGCCAATCAATCTTGTGTGGAATTTACCTGTGACCCATACTGGTGCCGCGTATTCAGCAGTGGAGTATGCCAAGGCACATTTGATGTAATGTAAGGTGTCAAAAGATTTCACCCCATCCAGTTCCCTGCGACCTTCCTATCAAACTATTTAAAAGAGGACGTCTCAGTTTGCATTGTCCACTGCAAGCGGACCACTGACTCAACCTTCTCTTACCTGATTTTCTGGACACCACCTGGAGGAAGCAACTTAGCCGGGCAAGGAACTTATTATCCCTTATTCTTGCTAAAGCTATTGGAATTGTATGATATGAAAAAATCCAGCAACTCATTAAGGATAGGATAGCCTGGTACATTTTGTCTCAGCTGCTTTCGACGTTCCGTCTACTGACGACAGATGATGATGATTGATGAGTTCAGGATAGCCCTTCTGGACTCTTACGTTGTAATCAATTGTGTTAACCAAATCACTGCATTTACAAGAGCTTTTTATCTTGGCAAATTTACTTAAAATTTTCTGTCTTGACATACACCATTCACCAAAAGTTTCAAGCAAATATTTAACATGCTGTCTATGTAGAAACTAATCTCACGACATTTCCTGAATACAACCAGTGCGTCACAGCTTGATCTAGGCTTTCCACCTACTCTTTGAATATCCAGAAATTTTCTCCCCAATCATTACCTCTAAAAGCATGCAGACCTATATACCCTAATATTTTTTTTCGCTCCACGCGCACAAACACCTTGCACGTGTGTACTGTGCGCTTCGCTTTTCCTTTTCCGGTGATAAAGTGAAACTGTCTGAAAGGCTGTTGTTTGAACACAAATCCATGAGGGTAAAATAAAGGACATTCGTGTCTGGCGAATATACATTTATATCTCTGATTGTTTTCGTCGTCTTGGATCGCATGAAATACATGCAATTGGGATCAAGGTTTTCTGCCTCCTTTGAAGTGCTCACCAATATTGGATAATACATTGAGGGATACCAACTAGCTCTGCTGCTATCTTCTAATTTCATGGAGTAAGAGCTTTCCCCCACGTAATCTGGTCAGTGGAGACTTTGTTTCAAATTTGAGACAGCATGGTTTTTCGTGGTACTCAATTTGATATTATCCGAAACTCTGGATGTCAAACTTGACCGTATCAATGCCAGCAGACCTTTTGCCATGTGTCTGAGCTTTCACATGAGTTATCAATATTATCTGTCTAAGATATCATATCCTTCATCATACCCGAATACAATCTTACAGATGCTTCGAGCAAAGTTGTTGGCAAAATAAGAGCAGTGTCCATTGTTGTGGACCTTATTGTAACCCAAATTTCCATGGCGTCTTACTCTTGCTCATTTGTTGATCTGCGGATAACAGAAAACTCTGATAAACTGTTCCAATTTTTTGTTCTCGAACAGATTTGTGAATGGAATTGTTCCTGATTAAGTCACCATGAATCACCATACTTAGAGCTTCCCAAGGTTTCATGGTCGTGCACTTAACAATACCTTTATTTGCAAGACAAATTGGTACATGTCGAGCATATATTTGTAGAGATCATGAACAAAGTATCTTTGACTTGCTCCCAAGGGCAACCGAACAGCTCCCACTCTGCCTCCCTGTCTACGTGCGTGGAATCAAAGTAGACTCTCCTCTTCAATATAACTCTTTTGCATCGGGCGGAATGTCCAATGACCAAGTGCAGCTGGATCTGGTCTCTGAATATTTACTTACCTCTTCAAAGACCCCACCCTATCTTCTTGTCCTCAAATGAAGCCTATTGTGGAGTTTTGAAATAATGTTATACAAAGTTTTCAGCTGGAAAGTTGCCTCAAAGAGGAGGTCATAGGAGACCATGATCTTGGGTTACCGTACTCTACCACGGCTTAAAATGCGTTCCATTAAAAGATTTGATGGATTGTCGATGGTGAGTGGGGAATAAAGACCAGCTTCATGCGTATTGGATTCCAAGATACTTTGCAATAGCATGAAGTGAATCAAAACACAGCATGGACCTCACAAACCAACCTCAAGCCTTTGTATTTCGTGTTTTAAGATTGCGCTCATTGCTCTTGCTCTTTCGTGCAAGTCAAGATCAAGTGTTTAACAGTTTTGGGGTGAGGCCCTACAACAAAAGTGGATATCCCTTGAGTCACGGCCAAGCACTGTAGGCCTAATAGAGCAGCATAAATCAGTTTGGAGTCTCCTTAACAAATCTGTGTCCATGATGGTCACTGATGATAGTCCGGAGAAATTTGATCTGAACACTTCTGTCCTTTGCAGTACGCGGAAAAGTAGAACTGAAGGCTTTGCAGTAGGCATACTCGGAAAAGTTTTTTCATTACTCGGAAATGTAAACGAAGACCTTGTAGTTCTCCCATAAACTTTACCCAATCTCTGTGTCCAAATTGCTCCACCCCTACGTCTAGATGTACTTATCTTACTCTAAATTTCATTATTTAATACTCATCAAACCAAGCTAAATAAAGTGGCTCAAAAATAAGTACTTACTTTGAAGTATTTTAATCACATTTAAGCACTGTAATTGTTCAACATATCAGATTTAACTAAAATATGAACAGCTCCATCCTAGACAGTCCCATGCAGTTACGCAATGCCATGTCTTTACTTATCCCCGCCATAAATTTACCAAAGCGCGTCGCAGGTGAGCGCGAGCTTAGTCTGTTATGAATGGCGTTAAATCAGCTTATTCGGATTAGAAATGGACGGATTAACGAAACGGATTATAAGATCGGCAGTTTCCCGTTTGGATACAGTATAATTGAAAATGGCGGCCATTTTGAAATTCAAATGAACACTAAACAAAAGATACAAATAAGGAAGTGCTTTATGATTGAATCCCTGGTAGCACAAACATGGGTATTGTCACAACTTTCACTTTTCTACGTTTTTAACCTTTCACCATCCAAGATATGGACAAATTGTACATCATGTAATTGAAAAAGCGACCATTTTGAAATTCAAGATGGCAGCCAACTAAATATTAGTGAGAAGCAAGGCCATGCTTTTAATGGAAGACCTCTGGTATCACAAACATGGGTATTGCCACCATTTTTACTATTATAATTGCTCATAAGCCGGGATATGGGGTCAGGAGGGGGGGAGGGAGCAGGACATCACAGAGTTGAAATGCGGCCATTTTGAATTCAAGATGGCGCCAAACCAAACAGTTACAAATTAAGACAATGCTTCAACGGAATCCCTGGTATCACAAACATGGGTATTGCCACCATTTTTACCCCTCTAAGTTTGCTCATAGCCCCCGAGATTGGAGCAAAATATAATGAAACATGGCGCCATTTTGAAATTCAAAATGGCGACGGAGGCTTGGTTGAAAAAAATGGCACCTAACTTTTTTTAAAATGTCAGCAACCCAAAATTGACAAAGTTAGCCAATAAACTCATTTTGGCACGAAAATCCCACGGATCTAAATATCCGACATATCAAACTATCCTAATAAGAAAATATAGTAATTTTGACTCACTAAGCCACTTTTTAAAGCCATATCTTTTGAAACGGAACTTCCCGATTGTTGCCAAACAAAAATTCAAAAGGTAAATTTTTTTCCCTTAATTTAATTTCAAGGTTTTATTTTTAATCCCCCTTTGAGGGTCTTTCCCCCTTAAATAATAATTTTTAAAAGTATTAAATTAAAAAAAGTCAACCTAGAAATTCAGATGTCATCTCAACTGCTCATTCTAAGTTTGAGATTGGTTACTAACGTACTCAAGGTCAGAAAGAAACCTCCCGAGGTGCATAAAAACAAAATTCACAATGACTATTGTAAGAAGGACTTGACTTGACAAGATGTTAATTCAAAGTAATAATTTTCAATATCATACATATGATCTGGAGAGGGGCGGGCGCCAAGGTAAAACATAGGGGCGAAACATCACGGGGGGGGGGGCAAAACCAGTACAAAATGAACTTCATTTGTTAAAAAAACATAATTTTTGCACAAAAACCCATTTTTCCTAAATTTTGCAAATCTCAGGGGGGGGGCTGCCGCCCCCCTGCCACCCCCCCCCCCTGGCGCCGCCCTGGATCTAATGAATCACAAATAGTAACATGCACAAAATTCTTATTTTCTTGCCTATTTACAAATACACCATGCACATAATCATTAAACTAGAAGTTCAAAGTTCACTGTTGGGTGCGCGCACCAGTCTCGCCACCCCCCTGTCGCCACCCCCTGGATTCTGAATTAATTACACCATGCACATATCATAAACTAAGTCAAAGTTCACTATTGGTGTGCACCATTCCTCTGTCACCCCCCTGGCGTCCGCCCCTGGAATCTGAATTAATCACAAAATTTAACAATCCAACACAATTATAGGTTTCTTACCATTTACAAATAACAACCATGCACATAATCATTAAACTAACGTTCAAAGTTCACTGTTGGGTGCGTACCAGTCTCTGTAGAATCATTCACATAAATCTTGGCGACACAATTCTGTGGGCCAGTTCAGTAGTTTCGCAAAATCGCAAAAGTCCTTTGGTCTAGAACGGCCGATTAATTTTGTGAAGTTGAGGACTTGGAGAACAACTGGAAGTATATCTGCAATCGCTATATAATGTCCATTACAGGTAATCAGTGCGTTAAATGTCCATGGACACGGCTGAGTAGTAGACATTTTCTTTAATTTCTTAATTTTCGTACCTCAACAGTATCCTGATCATATCGCAGCACAGATTTTTTTTTAAAAGTGAACATCGGGAGAGGAAAGTCGTTATGTTACATTTAAGGATAAATATACCTAACTGACAGGGCCCTTCTATGTTGCGAAACGGTATCAAGATGATGGAGTTGGAGTTGACCCCGTTAATGACGTCAGAGTACAAAGTTGTAAACAATGCTCACACGTGGGCTAACCACACGGCACACTCCAGATATCTCCCCTAGTCGGTTTCTTTGTATGGGAACTTGAATAAAGCTAATATTCTGTTCTGATTCTCTTGTTGGTACGGTCCACGCTGGTGCAAGCCGCGACAATACAACGCATTATAATCTTAATTTAAGGCATCATCAAGAAAGAAAAAATATGCCATTATGATACCAACACGTAGACGCATCTCACGAGAAGTCAACTGTGTACGTATGCAAGAGCAAACTGGGCCACGCGCACGTCCGTTCCACGATGACGATCATGCCGCGTATCGCGTATCGCGTATTGTTACTCAGGATGTCACGTTCTGGGTAACGCTTCCAGGCATACTCACTTTTCATTTGGAATTTCATTTGAAAGCTTGTCCAAAACACATGATAGTATGCCCAATTTTTATCAAATATACGGTTTCTCAATGACTGCTTCATGCAGATTTACAATTGATACCATACATACTATGAATGAAACAATTTTTTTGGTGGTATTATAAGTATGTTTAAAGCATGTCCATGGACCTTTAAAGGTGAACATCACTGGGTATAAACATAGCAATGTCCTGTTGGAATTTTAATGTTAACCTTTGCTTTTCCAAAGGAACCAAATTTTGTGCAGCTCTGAACGATTCTGACCACTTTCCAGAATAAGAACCTAAATTTTTATAACTCAAAATGTTATGGAAAGTTCTCCACCTTCTCTTTGAGAGGTCTACACTCGTGAAACTCTTGTCAACTGGCAAGAGAATGAACTTGCAACAGAATTTTCTTTAGCAATATCCCATGATGGCAACAACTGCGAAGACCAAGACAACCTTTCACAATCTTTTCAGTTTGGCGTGTGCGTCAACATGTTTTAAAGGAAGTCCGCAATCTTCCACATTCCTGCACTAAATGTTTTTGACATAGCATTCACAAAGTCAATTGTTCATCAACAGGTGGGCAATCTTGCTTCCTATAGGTAAACAAGAACCTCTTTACAGTTCTTAGAATGACGGTGATAAGACCTGGGCTCCAATTTTCCTCTGACTGCGACATATTCTGACCATGTTCATCTCAGGAAGTTTCACACACTAGTCCACTTAGAACTTGGTCAATCAGATTTCATGCCTGATTGCACACACATTGCCAGTTTCATATTGTCCAGTTCTTTCTCCCACTCATATTAATATGATTAAATTTAACATGATTTATTTAATACATTACAGAAAAATATATATATTCAGGAGTCTGATCCAGAAGAAAAAAAAAAAAAAAAAAAAAACCAAGATGAATCAGGTTTTTCCATAAATTGAGTGTAAATATTGTGTAGTAACAACAGTAACGTAGATAGTGTAATAAGACAAAGTTTTCTGGATCAGAATTTTTACGAGTTGTGATTTTCTAATCAAGCACATCAATTTGAGCTAACTCCTTATTTCAGACAGCGATAATATGTGCAAAACATGTTTTTTTTAGAAAATCCATGGTGCTATCTTATGGAAATCTCTGGGAGTCGGCCTTTAAAGGATTGTGATGGTGCCAACATATACAAACATTTTCTTATCTGACCATGTACACATTATATACCAGCCCCAGCCTGGGTTGATATGGCTGTCAAACAATAGTTTTATTATCACAGACGCTATAGTTTAACGATATTTCCTGAACACTTAGCATGTCTAACTTGACAAATACTTGACAACTAACTCGTCATGCATAATGGCTGCATGACTGGTCTGAATAGGGAACATTTGTAGGTAGTTACCAGAGTACTGCCACTTTTTTCATTCATAAAACAGCTTGCAGTGTCACTTCTCAAGAATGATTCCACTTGCTTATAGATGCAAAATGCCAAGTAAATAGAGAAACTTGTCTGTCCTTCCTGCTTCGAACTTGTTTCATATATTTTGTGCTATTTCCTCTTTTTTTTGATATTTGTGTCATGAATTATGAGGTGATAATTGTAAACATATTCAAAAGTGCATGGTTATACTTTATTAGGGGCCACATGTGTGCGTGGCTCCTAAGCCTCTAATCATCATAAGCATAGGTTTGTGGGTTCGAGCCCCGCTTTCGCTCAAATGTGTTGTGCCTTGGGCAAGGGTAACTTTCACGCTCACTTGCCTCTTTCCACCCAGGAGTAAAATGAGGTACCTGTCAATATGCTGTGAATGCCAAACAGATCGCGTGCGGGAGGAGTGGCGAACCCCCCACAGCACATTATATGATGGAGTCTGGCCCAAACGCCAATGACAGAGAGATGGGCACGGGTCCGCCTGTGGGCGCACCCTTTGCTTTTTTTTCTCACAAGGTGTTTTGCAATACTTAGCCTGTCCTTGTAAACTTGACCGCCTTTTTGAGAACACAGTCCACAAAACCTTTATGGTTTTTCTTGAAGAAAAGAAGTTTGAAATAGTAGTCTTGCTTTTTTCCAAACTGTCCGTACAATAAATATTTCTCATTTTACTTGGCTTAAGGCTGACTCGGATTTCATAATATATTTTGTTTAGTGTTTAAAATTACAAATATTTAACTCCAACTACAGGGAGTCACCAAAATGCTCAATTTCAAAGTAGTTTGTGAGATCATAATTTTTTTTTTTGTTTAATAGATAAACGTTTAATTATCACATTACCATAGGATACTGTGTATAACACAAATACAGATTCAGAATTTTATACAAAATTGTGATTTTCTCTATATGAATGACATCGATTTGTACCTAGCTATTTCCACAGTGGATTATATATGGACAAGCATTTTATATGTTATATGCACAAAGCATTAATTTCTTTGAAAATTGAGGCACCATCCTCAGGAAATCCTCCGGTCGGCCTTTAAGCATTACTCTTAAATTTGTACAATCACATCATTACCTTCACATTCGTTTGCGAATCTTCTATCATAGTTGTTAAAATGGTTCCACATTGCTTTGCAGTATGACAATCGAAAACAAAATATTAGTCAATCATATGACTTTTGAGCATGTAGAGCTGTATAAAAAATGCACCTTTTTTCATCCAACAGGTATCAATTTCACTCACTTAAAAAAATTAACAATAATCAATTAATTGACATTATATAATGTGTACATAAGATTAGGCAATATATTTTAAAAACTATATTTTAAAATACATAATTATGAAATTGTAATTTTGTCAAAACACATTTTTCAAAATACATAGATTTTACTTAAAAATATAACTGTTTTTAATTAAACAATGTGATTTATAATGCTTTTCGCATAGGTCAATTTTACATCCTTTTTTCAACATGACCACTCAACATGACTTTTAACCTTGGCATATGACCTTTGACCTCATCAACATAATCAATGTATACATATATACACAGATGCAATATCTATTTTGGGAATGTGAGAAAGTGGCACAGCAGATTAATGACAATTTACACAGAATATGCAATTGAGGTAATGATAATAATACTCATTAATAAATAATAATAATACTCACTAATCACACACAATTTCCAAAGCTCTTTGCAGCACATGCCACGGCTAAGGAGTTTTGCAAACACCGCATTTTTACGTCATCCCAACATTGGAGGTACCTCTTTGGTTATTTCGCACTTTACCCACATATGAATCGGCGCTTCCCAGCTCCACATGCAATGTGAATTATAATAAATCCAAGGGACCCGTGGACTATCTCCTTTAGAAAGGTAGAAGGTTGAAATTGTGAGGAGGGTGGCTGGTAAAATCATTTTAGACACTTAAAGGTGCAACAAGAGATATTCACAGTCATCCATAATTTTTCTTTCTTGATTGAGTGATTTTCATATATGATTAGTCACTTAATAGACTCCCTACCTTTTATTTGGTTTCATAATAACTTAAAATTAAAACAACATTGGATTTGTTATATCTTTTATTTCAATAGAAACATAGGGTGAATTTCATATTTGCTCCTATCCGAATTTAGAAGTTCACCATTTTAGTACCAAAAACACTTTCAGCTAAACTTTCAGATGGGGATGTTTTGTCACGATAAAGCTTTGCACCATGCCAAAATCAGAATTTTCACACTTTTTAGGGACCCTGTTTATTTGAATCTCTTGGAAGCTATCCATTTCCATTTACAATAGTAAACTTCTAAATGGACATGCAATGCAACACATCCTTAAGTGAAGAGCTCTTATTGGGATAAGAGAACATCTGTGACCTGAAATTAACAAATTTTTTGTTGAAATTTTCGACCCCCTGCGCCTGCCTGCCCTTGGGCCAAATCAAGCGTTTTTACTCATGAAAATCTGAATGAACCCCGTTCACACATCTTATTTGCATTTTTACCTTAAATCCTCGAAAATCACCTGCAAAGTCACTCTTTTTCATGTCTTTTTCGTCTCTTCACACTTGAGAATAAACGCACTATCGATGTATCAAATGGGATTTCCATTACGAATAGGGGTGTGCTTCGAATTTGCATAAAATCCAAAATATTTGACATTTTTGTGGTTTTAGTTCAACACATATTCCCGAAAATACTTTGTTTATTAATAACAAGTATAGTGGGCTTCAATATATTGAGGCAATAATAGCTGTAGCAACCATGCTCATTTTACACACGTCTACCTTTTCTACTGCCTACCAAAGTGTCACAAATCGATTACGGCCGGCCATTAATTTTGTTTTAATGACCGGCTCTTGACCAATCACAAACGCGGAATCTCCTAATGACGTGGTGAACTTATTTTAGGCAATGTTGAATTGAACCCATATTCAAAGTTACATTATGCAATAGCACTTGGCACACTGAAAGCACAAAAAAGGTATTATTTAATTTCCATGGTGCAGTTTTAACCAATCACATAATTATAGTTTGCTAAAATGGCATCATGTTCTTATGTGATATAATTATACATAGTTACAATGCGGTGGTATTAAGATGGTTAACCCGATCGATATCATTCATCGTGCCCCCCACTTTTCTCCAACAAAATTGAGATTTTGGTAGCAGAAAAAGTTCATATTTTTTTCTTATTACCCCAGTAAAATTTAAGGTCTGTACTGTTTTTCCTTTTGAATATTACAAAAAAAATGTCTCCAATGTAGTGACTGCACATTAATTACCACACACTGTCCGATAGTCACTTTAATACACAATTGTTGCTTCTAACTATCCAAACAGCTGGACCTCTTTAATTCAATATTTACTCCATTTTTTGGTGAATATGCTTCCATGCCCTTGACTTAATCATATCGGGTCACCCATCTTAATCAGAGTATTCCCTTAAGAAGATAACTCAGTCATAATGCTAATACTGATTTGAAATATTCTGTAGCGCAACAAGATTTAAAATAACAATGCATGGTGGATGAGAATTGAAAGAAAAACAAAATATTTGCATTTCTGACTTCTGCTCTCATTATTCAGAGAATATACAGTGTGGGTGCCCCTTTTGTTGTTAACCAATCACAACAAAATAATGCAAATAGTTCTTAACATGCACATTTAGTTTTGGGCCACTGCAGCGTAAAACTTGTGTCCCCCGCCACTCACCTACCAATTTCAATGCAAATCAGTCATTGCCTTCTGCTAAACTTACCTTTTTGTTATGAACCAAGTCAGAACTCGTAAATGAGATACCAATATGTGCACATTTTGCAATGACATACAATACGCATGTACACCACTACATACATTATGTCACATACCGAGTTTCTAATAATTGGATGAATTGAGTTATACACAAGATATTGGACATGCGGTGATTTCAAAAATACCATGCAAGATGTAAATCTACAAAATAAATTCATCAAATTTTATATTATTATATTTTATACTCAAACTGATTAAACACAAATGACATCCTGTCTTCGAACTTCAACGTTATACTTCTTCCATCTTAAGTGCATCGGCCAACTTCTTTTTGTCGAAGTTTTTACAATCCATCGGAAGCCTTTCATGGCAAATAATGCTGCAATACTATGTCATTCTCCTCCGGGTATTCGCATCTATTTATAAATTTATTATTCTTGAAACTGTTCTTTATTAATTGTTGCACATCTGCCTGATGCAGGGTCTGGTGGGAAACAAGTCGCCATGATGATTTGTTTCTTTGTTTATGTGATCCGATAATTTGACTTGATCATCTGCTTCAGTAGCATCGCACATTTTAGTCTTCTAAATGTGGTCAGTATAATTAATACATAGCTCCAATGGGACCCAAAAGACAAAAAATTGATTTCAATGATGGACTACCGTCTCCGATATCAATGCGACATTGGAGTACAATATCGCGTTTGTCCCCTCTAGTTTATGGATTTCAGAAATATTGGTTATATCATTGTACAAAAGGATAGATCAGATTCTAAAACACTAATCATCATGAAAATTGGTCCATGTGTTCTGGTCAGAGAAGGTTATACTTTTTGCATTGACAAGACCCATACAGTGTGACAACTAAACTATGAGTGGTTTTTCCAGCTATGATAGCTGGTGCTCACAAAAAACCAATATAAAAAAATAACAAAAATAGACTACAGTATAAGCTGACTGATGTGAAGGGTTACAGACAAAACAAAATATCTATTTTAATCAGCTGCCTTCATCATCTACTAATATCATTGTTATAAAAGCTAACTGCCTCGATATCCCATCTGAGTCCAATGTGCATAGGTCCTGAGGTTCTTGTTGTGTACCAGGTTTTGTATCTTTGGACTCATCCTGATAATGTCCTTTGGTGTTGCCAAGATATCCCTGTCACCCCAGAACAGGGCTGTTGGTACTTTCATGTCTCGTAAGTGATACAAAGGTGGTGTTATCTGTAAGGATACAGTGTGAGGAGTGGAAGGTTGGTATATAATATAAAAGAATCAGTCAGTCAGTCATACAATTTTCTACCCAAATTAAGATAATCTGATGCATATTTACATTTCCCCTTTTAAATACTTCTCAATTTCCCCATTGTTTCCCTTTCTTTATTAAAAATGCATTTTGAGGTTATTATTGGAATTAATTTGACAGTTTCATATCAAAATAATTTTTAGGAGAAATCCATCATTAAAGGGGGATGGCCCGATTTCAGGATACGAAGTTTTCATCTTGATAGAATGGCCTTCACTCCAAAATCCCATCTGTAAAGTTTCGCGCCGATATTTCAATCCGTTTTGATGTGAGAGCTAAAAACGTGATTTTGTAAGCCCCATTGAGTACTGTGTAAAATTAATATTGGTCGACCAAAATAGAGCACATTTTCGCTCATAATTTCCAAACCAAACATCCTTTGGCTCTAAGATTTCACAGGGTAAATGAGAAAAATAGTAGCTTTCTTCTGATACCAAAATGTTGACCACTTCCGGTAAAATCTAGGGCTTCTGGGGACGAGGCTATTAGCGATCGGGCCATGGACCTTTAACATAAAAAAAAAAAAAAAAAAAAAGCCGGGTACGGTAGACCCCACCCCCACCCCCACCTCACCCCAATAAAAATAGACCAAACAAATCTGACAAAGAGCAAATTTACAAAGAGTCAATTACTTTTGGATATCAAGTTATAGTACTATACACTATACACAGCTGGGGAATTCCTGCTTGAAATCACCTTACTGTGCAGATTAAGCATGGATTTTGAATTGTAAATACTCAAGCTGGTACACATGTATAAAAGAATTGGGTAAGTTTTGGGTTGGAATCAAAAAATCTCCTGTCATTTTAAAACTTATGCAGAATCTACTAGGTTTATAAAGGAAAACGTGCAAATCACAGCAAGACATGGCTGTAATTGGAGTGCATTAAGTAGGCTTGCATGATATGCATACACATTAGATGCACAAAAGCAATTTCATTCTCATGTCCAGCAAGATATAGAGAAAGAATTCTTACCTGTCCATAGTGTCTTAGGTTTCCAAGGCAACCATAGTCATACATAATATATTCTCCAGATTCCACCATCTGAATAAAAAAAAAAATACATCGCGAGTGTCATCTGCCGTCGCGGTTTGTGAATGGGGCCAACGGTCACATGAGGTCACCAAGGTCACATGAGGTCACCAACATGTCACCCCAACCCGCCCCCTCCTTTCCACCAAGTTATATCATTGTAGCCCTTACGGAACTCATATGGCATGCAATTTATTAAGGGTTAACATTTTGACCACAGACACACAGACATACGACCAGAGTAATCCCTATGTGCCTTCTGCAATTCTTGCAGATGACACAAAAACCAAGTGTATGGATAAAATTTAGTTACTAGGTACTGTAAATAATAATATTGCATGCATACAGAATGAATCCTAATCCAAAACCAAACTAGTATATATCAAATTCAGTTCAATGAGAAAATGCTGAAATTGAGGAAACAGATTGAAAACAAATTCTTTAGGCTAAAGGAATTAGTATATTGTATTACAGCAAATATTATAACATTTGTTTACAAAAAGATTTGGCCAAAATTGGTCTCTAAAATATGATCAAGTCTATCTAAGGTCATGCATTTGCTTCTATTGCTTCTAAATGAGTTTACATAATATATCATCTGAACCGTTAGCCATAGTAATCCACATGTACCTAATCTTATGTGCAAATTTGGTCATATCTGTAAGAAATTTGTAATTTTGCATTTTATGTCCGTAAATGCAGAGAAATTACAGCACCGTAGCCTATGGGACCATGGGAAACAAGCAGTTGCTCATAATACAGAACTGCAAGAATGGATCAACTCAAATTTTGTGAATAAGCTTTCTTAAGGATATCTAGTGAACAATAATAAAAAAGGTGGTGCTCGAATCTGAAATGCACCTTTAATTTAATAAACAAAAACATGAAAAGCAAGTTCCAGTTGTGCAGTTGTGATCTAGGTGGTTCCCTGTTGTGCTTACATGCGTAATTATATTCCGAGATAAAAACAACCCCACAGAGATCGTTGACAAAATCAGAAAAATATGAAAAAAAACCCCTGATTTTTAATATTTTTAATAACATTTACAAATATATAGTGCTTTTACCTTTTCTCGAGTCAGTGATATGTAGTGTGTGATGCCAGTAGTCGGCCAGCAGAAAACGCGGGCAATGGCTGTGTGTGTTATAAAGGCGGTTATTATAACATCTGTCTGAACGTTGTGACGTCACCGACTCGAGGAAGAGATAAATGGGCATAGCGTACGAGCCTTTTTGCCTATGACTTTAGAACTTTGTAAAAAAATGAAAAAGAGGGACATCACTCTATTCCCAACAATGTCATAAATCTGAATTTTGTCATGGTTTCAAACCATCTCATTGTGTCTATCCAGTGGGCATAGAGCTTCCACATGGTTGCTAATATTTTTGTGCTGCTTTAAGCTACATAGCAAATAAACAATATCATGCTATACAATATGTGGGATACACATCAAAAAGAATCTTTTCAGGATAGCTTGTTTTTGATTCGACCGAAACATTGGCAAATGATAAATAAAAGAAAGGGTCAGTATTAGATTTGGGATAACTTCAATGTTCAAAGTTAAGTTTTTAAGAATTAAGCTTGTTTTGCATACTAAGATTAATTAAAATCTGGCGCCCGTCTTGGTCACGTTTGTGATCTAAACCGGTAATTTTTTTTACTTTCAAACCAATGCTGTTTTGTACATCAACGATTCTGTTATTACTTTTTATATTATTAATAACTTCAACCAACCTAACCAAACTGTTGTTTCCACTTTTGCTAGATGAGTTATTGTAGCAATGGGGGGGGGGGGAAAAATAAAGGTTGTTCATGTGTGTGACCTTCTGATTGGTCACACATGTGACCAAACTTTATTTGCCCCCCCCCATGACAAAATAACCAAATCAAGTTGAAAGTGGAAAATTATTTTTGGTTAGGTTTGACTCAATTGTCATTGATAATGTAAAAAGTAATAACAGGTACATTGACAAACAGCATTGGGTTGAAAGTAGAAATTTACAGGTTTTATGTCAGCAAATGTGATCCGAAGAATGCCCATCTCACCATTGTCAATACAACCACACCACCCAAATTTACCAACACCACCCACCACTATAGTAGATTCAACCCATCAATGTCACCAAATGAAAAAAGTTTGGGACATGCGTCGATTAGTTGGGAGAAGGAGGCAGAATATGCTCCTTCAAGATCGATATGTGGCCCGACCGATTTCACCTGATTCATTGAATATGCACTAAGAGAATTGGCTTTCATATTTCATCGTCTTACATAGAGAGTGCAAGACTTTTGGTTCTTTCTATCCAAAACAAGGAACTCAACAGTCAGAAAATTCAAGTCTCAACTGTTACATGGAATACCATTGAAGCAAATCGATGTATTTATGTCGACTTGAATGCTTTCATTAACAATAGAATTGATTTTCCTGCTATGGGTTGCAATGGATTTAGCGTTGCATTTTAATTTCCAGAAATGCAAATATACACCTTAAACCTGCAACCTTCACTGTTTTAGGGAATCATCCCTATGTTGAAACTTTCAAAATTGCCAAAAAAGAAAAAACATAAAAACTTTTGAAATTTTTAAAACAAAATTTTGAAAAATAATTGGCAAGAAAAGTTATATAAATTTTTGGCTCCAGAGCTCTTCCTGCAGCTTAAAATACATGGAAACCCAGTAACTTCAGGAGCATCTGACCCGGTGTACTACAATAGAGGCCTCAAAGTGGATCACAAATAGACACCACCAGACTACCACCCATAATGGTTTTGTGATGAGGTGTTTTGTTGACGCATGCCATTATGATTTTTGGGTTCTCAATGTGGGCAGGTATTGCCCTTATTCAATGCCCCCCCTGGGAAAGTATAGGAGGTGAAACAAGGGTTTGATTTACTATAACACTACCACCACCATTATCACAGGTACCAACCACCACTACCACTAGCCTAAAAAAAAATGTGTGTTTGCCCTAAGAGGCGAAGAAAACTATTTAGGTCCGGGTATTTTTTCAAGATGGCTTCCATCACACTTCTATGAATACAACATGCTATGACATAGCAAAGATATTTTATTTAAGTAGCGTTTTGTCTTGTTTTTTATGTTTTTGTCTTGTGTGGGTACAACTTTTGAATGTAAATGAAATCATGGCGTCATTGGCAATATTTGTTTTATTCATTTTGTGCTAATCGTATACAAAATTTTTGGTCGGCAGGTTTTTATAGGTCTGTCGGGTACAGACCCAAAATTTCTTTTCTTTTTTTTGCCTTAGCACCCACCACCCGGGGGCCACTTGTATTCAAAGGTGGATATGATGCAGATGGGGTGAACAAGACAAAACGCAGTAAAAAGGGTATTTTTTTCCAACAGGCAACGTACGCGCGTACATATGATAGGGTGTCAAAAACCGGCAAATGTGGTAAAAGTATGTTTTTTTTCTAACCCCTGAAATTGTGATGTACTTGTAATACTCAAATTAAGCAGAGATCAAAATATTGTAAAGCAAACAAGATATTAAAGTAATATTAATGACATCAATGCATTACTTCTTGTTTCGGTAGCAAAACGTACAAAAATACTTTTTAGTGTAGCAAAATCAACAAATAATACTTGTAGGGTATATTTTTTAGTTGTGATACTTGTTTAGGGGTCATTTTCGGAAGTCCTGTTCACGCATCATACCACGCTTTGAATACAAGTGCCCCCCCCCCCCCGGGCACCACATCACCCACTACCATTACCCACTCTACCACACTACCACCATCCAAAGTCCCCCCAAACCAACCTTTCCACACTATCATCATCACCAACCCGACCAATACCCTCAGTCACTGACACACCACCCACCCCCACCACCACCCCGCCACCACCACACTACTGTACTGCCACCCCCCCATTGCATACCCAACATCACCACCTAGCCACACCCCACTACCCATCATCACCATCATTTCACCACCAAACCCCCAACCACTAACACTACCACCCACCCACCAACCACTACCCATCATCACACCTCCCCATCCCCTACTACCACCTAACCCACCTCCAATCACCACCACCACTACTCCCAATTACCATCCACTCGGACTATTTCTTATACTACTTTCTCCCTGTTTTTCCATGTTCCATTCATGTTCCATTTATAAGTATGCCAATATTGGAGATGCAACAGGGAGGCAAGAGGCCGCACAGAATTATACTGTGCCACCAAATAAGAACATATTTTTGTGCTGTTTTTAAATTCGCATACAAAAATAAACTCCCACAAAAATTTTCATGTTATAAGATATTTAATCATCATAACTATCATCATTGTCATTGTCGCATGTCAGCATCATTAACATCATCAATCGTCATCATCATCATTGTCGTCATCTTGGTCACACATTATCATCAGTGTCATCGTCGTCGTCATCATCTTAATCTCCCATCACCACCCATCATCATCACCACCACCACCATCCATCTCACCATCATCACCACTTAACATCATCATCATCGTAAATCATCATCATCGATAACATCATCATCATTGCCGTTATTGTCATCAGATTGTCAGTCAATGTCATCATTATCATCTACACCTACCTGCCCCCAGTGGTCCATGGTCCATATGGAATTGCCAGCTGCATATGGAGACTTATACAGGGATGCGAGAGCATTCATGTGATCAAGCTGTACCGCCATTAGAAACAGAACACTTTGACATATAATCACTGTATCTTCGTCGTCACATATTGTGTTTGCTAGTAAATCAAAGATTCGTCGGTGAGGTAGAAACATGTAATGCCCAAATCGCTGTCTATCCTGGAAATGGATTAGATTACATAATTGTTGGGGTGAATATGTTCTTATTTTCAGGTTGGCTTTACAAAATGTATCATGTCTAGTAACCACAGTACAATCCAATTTACATTAGCACAATCACTTCCTCAGACACAGCATTAATAACGATTAATTAAAAAGTGTCATGGAGATGCAAACCTTGTTTTGATGAAGATTAATTTTTGTTTAGTTTTAACGATGCAAAAGTGTATATTCACTTCAAGGAAACAATGCAATAGTGTGCGACACCCTGAAGGTGGTACCCTCCAAGTTTTTGTTTCACTAAAATTACCGCAAAGGCGACCTTACAATTACTAAAGCCTTAGATCATATTCGTTTGCGTTTATGTGTGCAGGAATCATCCGTTGGGGAGGACGAGTGTTAACTCCCTGGGTATACCACCTATATACATATCCTGATCCTATTGGCTCATTAACCAACATGAGATAGCCCTGTGCTTACCCAACCAAAATAGTGTTGCTGTACCTCTCTTAACCATACCACCATTCTTACAGTATCTCTGATTTGCTCATTACAATGATTTATTCCAAGTGCCCAATCCAAATAGTGCTTATATGCCGATAGATAAGGCAGATATGAATAATGAATAATGTGATTCAATATTTATCGTTTATCACATCAATCGTTTATCGATAGATATGTAGGTATGGCTCAGGGGGTTAACCGGAATGTGGATTCAATATTTATCATAATACGTACACATGCACAAAATAAGGAAACTTCTGGTCCCCCATACTACAACTCTTCATATATCCCTGTATCACTAGTAATCTGAAAAACTGGCGATTGTACTCCACAGTTGTCACTGGTCCCAGGGCAAAGAAGGTCTTCACTTTTCTACCAAGTTCTTGGTCTTGTGAGAAGGCAGAGAAAGCAATGATGGTTCCCTGAGAGTGGCCAACGTAAAATAGCTGCTCCTCACCGGTTACATTTAGGATGTACTTAATCATGGCTGGAAGATCATATTTGGCCATTTGGTCCCAACTGAAAAAGTATTGAGAGACATTTTAAGGTAGGGTGACCCAATCATGGTCTGATTTTTCATATCTTGTTTTTCTCCTCACCAAAAACATATGGTTACAAAACAAATTTTGATATAAAATTGGATTATCAGCCCAAATTAAGTGGTCGAGATATGAGTTGCAAAAATATTGGGCGAGACGCAGTCGAGCCAATATTTGAAAACTCATAGTGAGACAAATTAAATATTGGGCGAGACGCAGTAAATCATCCAATTTTATCATTGTGCTCTTCAGAAGAGAGACACATGCGATTTTCCAATGTTGCGAACGAGGACGAGATATTAACATATTTGAGATGTTTTCAGATACATACATTTGTGGCATACTGCTCTAAATATAAACAATAACAATCGCTGATTTGACCAATAATTATGAATAGGATTTCAATGTTACTCCTTTTTTGATAACAATAACATGTTAATGACTTAATACATGTTGATTTGAACAAGGCTTGGGTCGCCAGGTTGGTGGCGCTATACCTCAACTTGTCTATGGGCTCAGACGATGGCAGCCAAGACTCTTTCAATATAGCAACTCATCAAAACGAACCAAACAACACTTTGACTTTGACAGATGTACTCTGCAGCTCCTCGACAGTAGAGGTCAAACGCAGAGGTTATTGAGTGCACTAGACATAAGTTAGATGCTGGAGGGTTGGTTTCTTAGATACTTGGTTGTTTCTTCTTCAGTTGTAGTGATATTGACGAGGGTTTCAGGTAGACAGTTCCATTCGGGTTTATCGTACATCAAGCCCGTGCGCGAGTTCACATTGGTGTGTTAACACCAAGTGGGTCTATGTCTTGTCATGTTTTGGATCCGATATTTTCACACACTTGGACTCCTCAAAACATGATAATGAGTTAAATCGGTCCAACTGTTTGGACAGTAGAAGCAAAAATGTGTACTTGTGTGGCCAAGCACATTTGCTAATATATTTGTTCATAACATCAAACGGAAGCATTTTGCGCCTCAAATTTCAGTGGAGAAATGAGAAAAATATAAACTTTCTTCTAATACCAAAATCGGGTGTTTCCATAAGGTGACACCCTTTTCTGACATACTTTTCTGGCACCCTATGAATTCGGAAACCTTAACGGACCTTAACGGAATAAACCACATGGTTTATGCGGTTTATTCCGTTAAGGTTTCCAAATTCATAGGGTGTCAGAAATGTATGTCAGAAAAGGGTGTCACCTTATGGAAACACCCACCAAAATCTCAATTTTGATGGGGGTAAAGTGGGGGACAGGGTAGTTCGACAATCGACAATTGAACCCAGGTAGTACGCGCTGCGTTTTGACGTTATTTTTAGGTTGAAGCGCTCGCGTCACACCGCGTTTAGCTACGTTCGCGCGCGCCTGCCAAAGTTGCATCTCGTTGCGTATGATCGTTGCGTTCAACGGGTTGTTCGATTGTTGTCACTGGGTGGTGGCAGTCCATTTTTGTTGTATTTAAGCTGTAAAGTAATTGGGTTGTAAGTAATCTTTAAACCAATTGGGTTAAAGATGACCTTAAATGTTAAAGCTGTTTAAGAATGAGAATAAAGGTATGATTTTGGGAACCGGTACTCTCTTTACGACGAATTGAAACCGACGACACCATTATTTTTGAGTGGAAGAACGAGGCCGGAAGAACTCGGCCTCCGGCCTCGTTCTTCCACTTAAAATAATGGTATCGCCTTGGTTTCAATTCATATCAAATCATAAAGAGAGTACCAGTTCCCAAAATCATACCTTTATTCTCTAAAAAGATCAGTCAAGGAAATAGTCAAGCCCAGTCGGGAAAAGTCGTCCCGATCAGAAGGGGTAAATAAGGTCCAAAAACAGCAGATTTTTTATTTTTCATCAAAATTTCCTGATTTTACCTCATTTTTTAAAGAGGCACTCTTCCCCCCTTGCTCTCATATTGGCTATGCCACTGGACCTATCTTGAATAACATCAGCACGATACACAACTTCAACATACCTCCAATACCAAAACCTCTTCATATCCTCCTTCAGGTATTCATGTTTAAGACTGTAGGTGTTGCCACGCACATTACCCAACCACACATCATACCCAGCGTCTGCTAGTATGAAACCAAGGCTCTGATTGGCTAGATTGGAGACCCAGTTTGTTGATGCACCCAATAAACCATGTTGTAACAGAACAGCTGGTCTTGCCCCTGTGAAAAGAATCGATCAAATCTCTGCTTTGCATAAATAACCTTTAACTGAGCAAGTCATCAAACCATATTTTAGCTAGTTCAGAGTGCATACACAGAAAGACCTTCATTTAAAAGAAAATGATTAAATATTCCACAAATCTTAGATTCCCGGGGAGGGGCTCCCATTTCAGAGGTGATGTGTATGTACGCGGTTCATCATTGCCACAAAATGACCCAATATTTGTTTTTTAATTTTACAACTGTCACACAAAGACCCCTATTTTATTGAAAATTTTGAAAAAAATCACCCAAAGACCTCTACCCTTTAGAAAATTGTGCAATTTTTCACATAATTGTTATTGTTAAGTTAATCCCTACCTGTACTCTGTGCATTTTTTAATCCATGTGGTATTCTCTGTACTCCTAGAATAAATCCATCCTCTGTTCTCACTTCATGGTCTTCTACAGGATAACCTTTGCTGCTTATCAGACCGCTCTGCAGAAGAAAGAATATCAGTTGGTTAGTGAAATAAGTGGTGTGTCAATCAGCAAAGTAAAATAACATTATTATATTTTAAGTTAAAAAGTAAACAATTATGCACATGGCTAATTTTAGAAGTAGGTTGCACGCTTGTATCTTGAGTCAATATAGAAGGTGCACTATCACACCATATCTTTGTCTCCATTTCAATTGAGATCAGAGGCAGAGGTAGAAATCCTGTGGATGGAGGCTACACATCCCCAACTTTTTGACGAGTCTGGTCCACATATCATCTCCCAATTTTTAAAAAAACCCTTTACCCAGACCCATACTAGCAATTTCCTGGATTTTTAGCGGTAAAGATTGGCCTCTTGTGAAGGCAGCCAGCACAAGTTTGTGGGCAGACCAGACAATATTGGGTTACATCGGTTTAATTGAAAAACAGCCTAGAGGCGAGTCATTATGTCTCGAATCAGGGCAGGTTTCCAGCCAGAATTGCTATGTCTCCCTAGCTTAACACTGGTTCAGCTTCTTGCGCTACGTCTACCACAGGTCCCGGTAAAGGGTTAACACAAGTAGTCAATTTATCAATTGATAAACATGATAAGTTTTCTTATTTTTTTATCACAACCCCCAGTTTTTTGTTTTTTTGCACATATGCTTGTATCACCACATTTGTTACCATATTTGTTTATTTTGTCTTGCAGCTACATTTTCCTGCAACTTAGTAACCAGTACTACTTGACCCAGGGCCTAGCCATTGGGGCGCCTGCCCCCCTATTTGCCCGCCCACCCCAAACCCCTGGCCGAAAGAAAAATGAGGGATTTTTGGCAAAATTTGGCGATTTGGGGCCAAAACTTAACAAAATTTTTGGGAAAAATCAGCGATTTTGGTCCACAATTGTTAGATCTCTAATATTTCATACTTTTCCGCCCAAATTTCCTTTGCCCCCCCCAAATTAACTTTGCCCCCTGTTTTTCCCCGCCACCCCCCAGAAAAAGAGTTCTGGCGCCGCCACTGTACAGCGGACCTACCTCCTCATTTTAAAATATTTTGTCCGGTAGTCACTTATTCCTGCAACTGAGATATAACATGTCCTTGACCCAGGACCTCCTACTCTTCTGAAATTCAGCTTAACCCTCGTCTACCGACGGGGGTGTGGTTACCCCTTCAGTTTTTTCCCCGGGTTGCTAAAAACCCCTTTTTTTTGGTGCCAAATTATTTAATGTAATTGTCAATTGACATGTTCCGCTCCTTTTCATCCAAAATAAACATCACCGGGGTATGGTAAGATACGGGTGATCCAAAGTGATGGATGGGGAGGGGTGGTAACCACCCCCCCCCCCCTTCGAAGATTAAGTACCAACATGCCTACACAACACAGGAACATGCACAGACACTTGTTTTGGTACAATATAAAGCATTGTCCTCCTCTTTCCACTGATACCAAAATGAGTACTCAACTGCCTATCATTAACGTCACATGACGTCAATAAAGTTCGCATGTCATCAAAACTGACATTTCCATAGCCACAGTGAAAAATTCAATTTTTCGTAAAAAGGTTTTGACTCTACTTGATGGTAAATACTAGTTTTAGATAATGACAGCATTTAAGACTATACTAATGTGTTTTGTTGAGTCGCTAAAATGCAAAATAAATCAATTTTCCACACCAATTTTATTCCACCCTATATTCAGTATTTTCGTACTTTTCCTCCTCAACATATGACGTCATGGTGACGTCATAAGGGGGATGTTAACTTATTTGGTACCAATGGACAGAAGAAACTCTACGCTATCCTTTGGTACCAAATTTAACGGACGGGTGTTCAGTACTACGAAAATCAACAGGGGGGGTGTGTAACCACCCCCCCTTCGGGAGTTTTGTTACAAAATGGCTCAGGTAGAACGAGGGGTTTAAAAACCCTTGCTGTCATCATATCCACCCATATCCCCCACATCGCTATTCCTCTTTTTTCATATTCCCTCTTTTTCCCTCCTCGCTCATTCCTTATGTCCTTTCTTTCTTTTTTTCCCACATGCCAGTTTTTCAGCTAGCTTTATTTCCTGGGCAACCCGTCTGGGGCCTACCCCATCTCCATGCCTGTTTACAAAACTACTGTGAAAGACTCAATCTCAAATCCCTCTTTAACTCTTTGCATGCGGCAGGCGGTATACTCACCACAGATGAATTTTGTTGGTCAATTTTTGGTCTTTTCCTTGTTATAAACATTTCCAAATTATTTATTTTCATGCGCATATGCAGAATCAGCATGAACAATGCATTAATGAGTCCAAAGAAAGACCTATCCTTTTGTTGTTCATTTTCAGATTACAAATCCCCCCCAAGTGACCTACAAATTTGTGGAGGGGAAAGCCATCTCAAATGCCACTACTGACTTGTGTTATAACTTATCAGAATTGCCCAGCATGCAAAGAGTTTTAAGTTTTATGAAATGCAACTTTTACCTTATCGTGGCAAAAAACAAACCAACTATCCTCACTCTTATCAAATAAGAAAAAAAAAAAAAAAAAATAAACCTACAAAATATATTTTACACTTGTAAACTGACACAAAAAGTTTCCATTCAGATTTTGATAATACAGCAGGACTAAAAGTAGGCAATTAAAAATATCTTACTGCATTCAACCTTGTCTCATGATCATCTTCAGTCTTCTGGTTCAGTTCCCTACAAACTGTAAGGCAACTTTGCACAACTCATTCACATCGGAACAAATCTGAAACTTAAAGTCTGTTATGTTCTTCTTCTTGTGCGTTTCCTCTACGGGACAAACAAGCCTGGAGATCTGTGTCATTGCCAAATTCTGTCGGTCATCCTCAGCGAATCGGTAAGTTCGTTGACCGAACAGGCTTTGCTGGAAAGGTAAACCGCATGTAGATTACCAGATTGTTTCCTAAACCTAAAGTAGCTATTAGCAAACATTCTGCCTGTTATTTATTCTCTGCTTATCCTGCCACAGGATATGACAAGGTCAGTTGGAGGTAGTTTGAATCAGTTTTTATATCCGAAATAATAAATGGCCCATATCCTCACGTGTAGCCACCAGCCCTTGAACTTTGGAAGTGTTATGATGATTATGGTCAATGTCTGTTCTTGTCTTTGGTTTCCGTCCATACCGCTGAAAATAGTTCAGACTTTGAACCACCACTGCTACTTAGAACGGCATCTTCTGTTTATCTTTGTCAAATCTATTTGTGAACTTGGCACTGAAGACTGATGTGATGAGGCTGATTTGTCTTTATTCATTTAGACATTGATCCTTTCTACTCCTTCACATTTTCTCCTTCTCTGCCTCTTCCTTAAGGAACAGCCCACCATCTGTATTACAATCCTCCTCCTTTATTTCCAACAATTGTTGGATGGTTGATTGAACACAAAAGGTGGAACAGACAATCCAAGCTTTTATGGACTGCGTAGATGACTGATATTGTAAAACGGATCCATTCACATTCTAAAAATTTGACAAAAGAATAAGAAATATAACTAAACATAACTGTGGTAATACATGCAGCCTAAATCTAAACATTAAAAAGTTTTAATAGACTTCTAATAAAACCAAAAATATGGGGTCACCGATGACCTAATTTTTGAGAAATTCACCCCAAAATTCAAATTTCATTGAAAAAAATGAACGCAGGCAACGTCTAAGTGCATGAACGCAAATATTGCGCACGCATCCTCTTCACATGCTCGGGATTAAAGAATGGTTTTATTTTGCGTAACACTCAGCGGGACATGCATTGCTGCATGTTAAGCACGGTCATTCACGCTTCAGGTTGCAGAAGGCATTTCATCCGATTTGGGGCTTGGAAGAATGCCAAAAGGTGATATGACCCAAACTCCTTAAGGGCAGTGTCAACCCAAGTGCTTTTGTTTTTACATGAATTTCTGATTTTTTGCACCATTTTAAACATCAACCTGTGTTCTATTGTTACCAAAAAAGGTTATCCACTGCAGACAATCCTGAGCTCTATTTTTGTGCTGATTTATGCGTAATGAAAGATTGCGCGTATTTTAATGTACTTTTGCGCAAACGCATCTTGGAAAAACGAAAAATAATATTTGAAAATGTAGACCAGATGAAATTTCAATTTCTTCTGATTTCTGGAGTTAGAGACAAAAGATGTTTGATTCAATAGTGCATAAGATGTAATTTTCATCACTTGCACAACATACCCAATTTTGAAGTTCAAAGATAAAGTTATTTGAGAAAGAGACGTGAAAGTCACTTTTTTACTAAAACACAGATTTTCTCAATGTTCAATTTTCGCAAAATTTGGCAAATTTTCAGACAAGATAACTAAAAAAATACCAAAGTAAAAGGTAAGGTTTAACTTTCCTACGATAGCAATCAGTCTTCTCTAGGAATGGTTTTCTCAATTTTTCATTTTTCAATTTCTAACTAAAGATATTCTCCAATATAATTTTGGAAAAGATAAGTAAAATCACACTTTTTTGACATTTTTCCTTATATTTCGAAAAGTAAGCTCTATTTTTAAAAAAATGTTCCTAGACAAATTTGTCTTGTTTCTAAAAAATAACATGCGAAATCATGAAAATTCAGATTGTTTTTGTTATGCTGTCTGAAAATTTTGGGGCAAAATCATGTTTTTTTGGTATTTTTTCTCAAAATACAGAAAGTTTTACATTAATCTGATGCCACCATCGGGTTCATCGTCCAATTTTCTTTCTAGAAATGTATACTTTTACATACAATAATCAAATATTTGCAAAGTTACAAACCAAAATAGATACTCGGAAACTCAGGGTTGACACTGTCCTTAATAGAATTACACCTGAAAGTTCAGGCTTATCATTTTATGCTGGTGCCAGGTGTCTGTTTGCACAAGTGTTTTATAATTTTTGAAAATGTTTCAAATTTGAACTTTCTTTCATTGGTTTCTGGGTAGGGTAGCTACATATTTCTTCAAGCTTTCACCGACAGTCACACCACAACGACATTATCATTAGGCCAAAAACAATTGTTGTATTGGAGTAACCCACCCGACCCTAATTTTGAAATCAAGCCCTGTACAAAAGTATACCTACCCTAATTTTTTTATTGATTTTCAAAAATCTATATTTTCAAGTTGGTTTTACCCTGATTTTTACCGATTTTCCTCATAAATTTTTGGTGTTCTGGTGAACTCTGGCTACTTCTCTTTAAGATTTTCACTAATAAGCGTCAATGTATCACTATTAATAACATTACATAGTACTAGGTGTGATACTTGATGTAGTATGCATTATTTAAAAAAATCTGTAAACCGCCAAAGGCAGTATGGACGGATTGCTTTTTCTCCCGAGGGTAAATGTGCAGCTCTGGGCATTGACTAATATGGGTTACATTGTTATGTATGTCTATACTTGACGCAAGAAGGTTGGAGACCAAAAACGTCCATAAGCCAGTCTTGCCTGCATTGGAAGGCACTTGAAGCTGAGTGGACTGGTTTGGACCCAACCTCAACACACCTCCATATCGGGCAAGTTAGAACGGTCGCCTAGTAGCTTATGACAGGCATAGGTCTAAACACTTTCCAGTCTATATACTAATTATATTGAGTTTTGCTACTCTTAACTCATCTAGAAAAAAATTGACTTTGGGGAAAATGATTACCTTTTTTGACATTTCCCCACCCCCTTTCAGAAAACCCCAGGGGAGGACCCTGGGGGAATGGAATTACATGTTAGTAGGGGCTTGTCCCCTCCTACAATATACGTAGGTTTGACATTCTAGCTCATCTGGAAACAAAGTTTTGGCAAAATGTTTACTTTTTGGTGAAATGTTTCTCTTTTTTTTTACCTGTCAGCTCCCACCCCCTGTCAGGACCTAGAGGAGGTCCCCTGGGGATGCATTAACTGGTTATCATGGGATGTTCCCTCCTACAACATACTAAGTTTGACTACTGAGCCAATCTTGAAAAAAAGTTATGCCAAAATGTTTACGCTTTTTGTGATTTGTTGACCTTTTTGACTTTCCCCACCCCCCTGTCACCCAGGGGAGGACCCTGGGGGAATGGATTACATGTTTAGTAGGTGCTTGTGCCTTCACAATATATCTAAGTTAGGTACTCTAGCTGATCTGGAAAAAAATTATGGCAAAATGTTTAACCTTGTTTGTAATTGTTGACCTTTGACATTTCCCCACCCTGTCAGACCCAGGTGAGGACCCTGGGGAAATGGATTACCTGGTTAGTAGGGGCTTGTGCCGTCGACATATATCTAAGTTGGTACCAGCTGATCTGGAAAAAAGGTATGGCAAAATGGTTACCTTTTTGTTGAAATGTTGACCTTTTTTGACATTTCCCCACCCCCCTTCAGACCCAGGGGAGGACCTTGGGGAATGGATTACATGGTTAGTAAGGGGCTTGTGCCCTTCTACATCTTTCTAAGTTTAGGTACTCTACTGATCTGAAAAAAAGTTATGGCAAAATGTTTACACTTTTGGTTAAATGTTGACTTTTTTGACAGTTCCCCACCAAAAAAAAAAAAAAAAACCTGTCAGACCCAGGGGAGGACCTTGGGGAAATGGATTACGTGGTTTGAAGGGGCTTGTGCCCTTCTACAATATATCTAATTTAGGTTACCTAGCTCATCTGGAAAAAGTTATGGCAAAATGTTTACCTTTTTGGTGAAGGTTGACCTTTTTTGACATTTCCCCACCCCCTTTCAGACCCAAAGGAGGACCTTGGGGGGAATGGATCATGGTTTAGTAGTAGTGTGCCCTCCTACAATATACTAAGTTTAGGTACTCTAGCTCATCGGAAAAAAGTTATGGCAAAATGTTTACCTTTTGGGTGAAATTATTGACCTTTTTGGACATTTTCCTTCCCCACCCTGTCAGACCCAGGGGAGGAACCCTGGGGGAATGGATTCCATGGTTAGTAGGGGCTTGGCCTCCTCCAAAATATTTAAGTTTGGGTACTCTAATTCATCTGGAAAAAAAAAGTTATGCAAAATGTTTTTACCTCTTTTGGTGAAATGTTGACCTTTTTTGACATTTCCCCACCCCCCTGTCAACCCATGGGAGGACCCTGGGGGAATGGATTACATGGTTAGTAGGGGCTTGTGCCATCATACAATAATATCTAAGTCCTGGGTACTCTACTCATCTGGAAAAAAGTCTGGACAAAATGTTTACCTTTTTTGTGTCCAGACACACACACATCCTTACAATACATACATCCACGACATCCGAGACATTGCCATTTTCATAAGCCGGATTTTGCTACGCATTCCGTCCAAACAAAAAAGCACCGCCCTACCCTATTTTGCATGGGCCCTTACTCAATCCAACAATTTTTTTTTTTGGCCTTATTGCCAAATTACCAATCGAAGAAGATCACCTTTGACCTTTTTTAACCTGCACTATATCCGGGCATAGATAGTATCACTTGTTGATTTTTTTCAAGTTTTCACTAATGACAACTTAATGGTATGGTTATAATGGGCTTTTGTGCACATTTGACCTTATTTTGATTATTGACCCTAAAACAGCATAGCCACAAAAGAAATCATCATTGACATTGACTTTTTACAATGGTTCACATCTTTTGAAAGTCAATTTACCTGTAAGCACTCGGGTATAAGCCCCCCCCCCAAAAAGAAAGGAAGATTTTACTTCAAAATAGGGGTGGCTTATACCCTGGGGAGGGGCTAGACGTTGGGAGACCAACATAGATACAAAATATGCATAAATATCATTTTAGAGCTTATTATTCAACCAGATACCTTTTATGTACATTTTAGTTGTAGCAGATCTTAAAACAATTAAAAATCACAGTCTAAAATTTCCAATCACATTCCTCAAGGTAATTATAGCTAACAAGCCATCCCAATGCATTGGGCCCTACTTTGATGGCTCTATATTGTTTCCCGAATGCTAAAATTACCACCTGGTCTATACCAGAGTGTATGCTTACTCCGTTAATTTTCTTTAAAATTGGGGGCGCTTATACCCAAAAGGTGGGATTATACCCGCGTGGTTACAGTATTATGCTAAAACAAGAATAAAACTAACAAATATCAACCAGCGACACACTTTTGACGACTACTATGGATAGAACTACATCCTGTGCAATGTGATCAGATTTCATTTCGGGCAAATAGATTTTATCATAAATCTACTCTTTCACATCTTTCTAAGAGAAAATGGGTATATAGAGGGCACTTTAACCGACATCTTGAGCTTTGTAAACTGGACCTGTATGGCAAGATTCATAGCTCTACTCTATCAGTTGCTCAAAATTGGTGTCAGCATTGCTAAATTGCTCTAAAACTAAAAGACAATTTGCATGGGTCAAACAGCTGTGGTTCACTGGACGGAGAATAAGCCCCTGATAATCTTATGTGACCCAAGGTGGTGCTTATTTGCATTTCATCAGCAAAAAAAATCAAACTAAATCAACTATAACTTTAAAATCGTAACCACACGCAAAAATAAGACAGTAGCTTCGTAATTGTTAACTCAAAATTTAATTGTAATACCCACTCAATTCAATGTTTTAATAGTACTCAAAATATGTAAGGATTAACATTGTCACAAATACCCATAACTTATTTCACTTGAGACCAGGCGGTGGCGGCCAAGCTTTCATTCAATAGCGCAAAACTGCCGACAGAGTCATTGGACGCGCCTGAACAGTGACCGAAACTTGAAGTCACTGTGCGCGTTTTATAAATAGATCAGTGAGTGGCCAGTGTGGAAATTCCCGTACCAGCCGCGGCCGATCTAAATTGCCTTGCTTTAGTCGGCGTGCCATAATTGTTCTGCAAAACTATCATCAAATCAGTTTTTTAAGACCGTACATGAGAGGATTGCGTACATGCAGTGTCACGATCATTCTACGGTGGTGCATAGGCCCGTGCTTAGGCTACCTGGTACATGTCCCGTCAGCCCCGTCCGCAGCGATAAATAGGCGATGCCCTGCGATTGAACGTGGGGTCAAGCAAGCCTCGTTCATAATGGATCCCGTTTGTAACGTTATTCTACAAAAAATACTTACCCTGGAGTTGATTCTTCCACTCCAACGTTTGAGTGGAAAAATTTGATATTAAACACTATTTTCGACTTAGAATATTTTGTCAAGTTTATCGTGATTAAGTTTAAACCTATAGGAACGGCAAAACGACGCTTCTTGGCCGGCCCCCCCTGTGATAACCATTAAGAACAGTCACATTTATTATATTAAGTAAGCAACAAAATAGTAACAATTACTTAGTTTTCCACTTTACCTAGAGGATTGTTAAGTTGTAACGCTTGATACTTTTAAGTAACCATACCAAATCAGTTAAGTCAAAAATTCAAAAGAAGATCTCTACAGATCATCTACAAGGCGTCAGATCTGGAGAGCTATTGGCGGCCATCCAACACAGCTGCCTGCATGTTGGGCATGGTTCAAGGCTATGCCAACTGCGATTAACTGTGGTTTGGCGTCAAGGGCAATCCCCGTCAATTTTTTGTCTCCAATAAATCCTCACACAGCAGATAGACTTGAGGTGTGGGGTGTATCCTGTAACCCCCCCCATTAGTGGGGACAAAACGGATTTAAAACTATTGGTTTCTACACAAACACTGTAGTCAGTATTTGTAAAACCAAACGGACACAAGCAGTAATTTAGTATCTATGTTCACGTGTAGTAACCATTCCTTCGTCCTGATAGTTGTTCATTTTAATTCTCAATATTCATAGAAAGAAAATAATTATCCTTATTTTTTGTCTCATCTTATTTGAAGGTGACGTCACGAGCGACTTTTTTTGTTGCGCAGCCATGAATCGCGCGCGCGATGCTTGGAATCATAGCATGATACGCACGCGAATAAGGCGGCACGATCGAGACGCTCTTGGGAATGCAAAGACGCATAATGATCACCTTCATTGAGTGAGACCAATATAGGCTGTCCCCAGGGTCTTCGTGAGCATCTGGCTTGAATGACCCCTGATACCTTGTCGGGACCTTTAAAATTTTCCTCAACCAATCACCCACCAGTTTCATGTACCAATCACACCAACGTTTCCACATCTGACCTCCTTTGGAGCCTTCAATGAACTCATGACTTATTGATCCACTACCCCCTACAACTTGGTCTTCAGACATCAGGGGCGGGCACCCACCAATTTTCAGGAACGTGCGCCCCTTGGTCTCCAAGAAATAGACGCGGTCATGCCGACAGACCGACCACAGAAATACCACCAGTAATTACAGGTGCGTGTTCCGATCGTCCTTTGGGACCCCCCTGATTTTCCCGGAAGTACTATCGAATTTTTGATATCAGATAAGGCCCGTATTTGTCTCATTATCAGCCTGAAATTTCAGCCCTCAAATCCTTTCATTCTCAAGTATATAACCAAAAAAACTTCCGTTAGTGGTTAACCATCAAATTGCACAGTATTGAATAGTTGGCTTTGCAATATGCCTTATTGCCTCTACCGTTAAACCGCAAGATTGTTTCCCCCGGTACTTGATAGGGCGTACGGCAAGTTCCAGGCTCTCATATCCAGCAGAGAACAAGATAGTCATAACTCGGAACAAGCACCTTTATATCTAGATAAATTAAATGTTCTCCGTAATTTTACTTTAAGGTACTAATCACTCAAAAACCCCTATTTTTGGTGAAATTTTGAACATTTTCAGGCAAAGACCCTAGTGGCTGGAGTTTTTCTAAAAAGGTCCCCATTTTTTTTTGGCTAATTTGTCACCAAAACCCTATTTGGGCACTTTGGCTGTCTCTCATCCAAAGACCCTATTGTTTTTAGTCCTCTTATCACCAAATGCCCCTGTGCCATTGCCGTCCTTACGACCGCGGTCCCACGAGCATATTTTCATCGTGTGCGTATATTCTTTTGTGGTACTCTACCTGTCATATTATACGACGGTCCCGGTCACCTGTGAGATTATTGTAATTCGTTTGGTTCCATTAGAAACATTTCTGGGCACACGAGACGAGGTCAACAACACGGTTCATTGCGTATGCTGGTAGTACGTACGAAATGCGGTCCACGGCTATTTGCCAAGGAAAATTACGACAGTAACATGGTAGAAATGCGAACGCCGGAAATTATCATCGTTAATTTATTACGACAGTAACTGTGGTACACTAGAACATGTCGTCATCGAGGTTTTGTGGGCACACACAGCCTTTATTGTAGACTACTGTTGTACTATTGTAGTAAACTACGAAAGAAAGCCTTGTGTTACCCCGGTCTTACACCATATCCATTTCATATGTGATCCTCCCCAATATCTCATAGTACAGAGTGAGTTGGCCACTGTATGGAGTCATCACTTGTGAACTTATCTCTTTCCATATTAACTTCTGAGAATAATGACATAAGCACACAGTGTCTGGCACCGACCTGATATCACCTGTAGGTCATAAGGCGGCCGCCCATAGAAGCCCTTATAATTCTTGTTTCGGCACAATCCATATTGTGATTTACACAAGGATAATTAATATGACAAAATTAAAGAGGCATTTCGTGATCCCAGCACTGCGTCCCCCCGACTTACCTAAAGATGGGTGAGATTTTTATATCATCTGAACCATTCCCTTAGTAATACCATGTTATGCCCAATCTTACGTACATATTCGGTCGCATCTGTAGAATTCGTATTTTGTATTTTTCGTCCTTAAACGGACAGAAATTACAGTCACAGTAGCCAATGGGACCGTGGGAAAAGGGCAATTGCTCATACCACAAAACCGCAAGATCGGGATCGGCTCAATTTTTGAGAATAAGCTTTTCTCCAAGGATACTGTGATTAATGAATAAAACAGAGGTACTGAAATCCCTAAATGCACCTTTAATATATAATTCCCACAAATTTCCATTTTACTCATTAACTCTATTCCATTGTTTAAACCACTTAAAATTCCATAGGCCGCCCTACTTACCAAATCAACTTTGGTAGGGCCGTTTCTATCTTAAACCAAACCCAATCTCGTCATGAATTAAACAAAATAATACTTGTACATGTACATAACTAGTCTCCAAGATTTTTTTTATCAATTACACATCTTTTTCTGAAGTAGAATAACTTCTAGACTAAGGTACTTATTTTTCCTCTGGGGACTAAAATTTGTCATTCCAAAGACTGATTAAATTCTCTGTTGCTTCACTAAGTACGAAAATAGCATCTTAATTAAATGTTTTGGTCTATTATAACACCTTTAATTAACGGTATATTGGCTACAATTATATTATAACAGAGACTTTTGCACCTACCCGTAAGGAATAAGACATGGTGACATGACTTCAGTGATATCAGCACCACTGAATGGTTATATCACCACTAGTTTGAAGCTTGAATTTCCTGCCTGGACTATCCAAAAAAAATTAGGGGGTATCCCCCACTTTTTGTTTTCCTTTCTTCACCTCTTTTGTTATCAATCTAAAGGTGCAGAAGGAGATTTTTTTAAGAATACATTTTCCCTCAATTGCCCTTAGAATCGGTTTAGAACACCTACCGAAACATTTACTCAGTTTATTGGAACAAACCGTAAATAGAAAAACCAACAACTATTGATTTGACTTGCTTGCTATCATAATCGACCCATGGAAGCATGAACCGAAATTCTAATAATCACCTTAAATGCTTTGTTCACAATAACGACAGCATATTTGGCCCATTCACTTCAGGAGTGATCTATAATAAATGGTATGTATTCCACGTTCGTCCGTGCAAGTCCAAAATCACAGTCGAAGATCCGTCTTTAACCAGCTGATGATAGTTTCATCATCCATTTTGATCAGGCCTGGAATCCCTCTTGGGGACTTGTAACCCTCCGTCACTATGATGTGGCCAACGCCCGTGGCCTCCACAATCGCAGTTGGGCGATGGCTTCCACTCCGACCCCGTTGAGAAGTCCCCTGCACGACCACCAGCCCCGATCCCGCCGAGGCCGACCCATGCCCTCCCACCACGGCCACAGCCTTTGGGCTTGGCTAGATGGGCCGTCCACAAACCGCCCCAGGCTCAAAGCAGAGGACGACCCACCGCTCACACCATCCGCCATTTGACCCAAGACGACCGACAAGTACACCGCGACTGCAGCGCCATGGACCGGGCAGCAAAGCGACTCCACTGAACTCCCCATACCCAAAAGGTCCGGCGGTGGGACCAACCACCAGGCTCACCACCTCCTTGGCGAAGCCTGACCGTCCGAAGGCTCCCCCAAGGCCCGCAGTAGCCCCAACCCCAGACAGAACCGGAAGGCCACTCTACAGGCGCCTCCAAAAGCAACCA